>APFE030873977.1:21445-87398 GCA_000404065.3 Pinus taeda
TTTGTTTACCATACTTCTCGTTTATTTATATTTTTATTAATTTACCATACCATTCATAAATACAAGGTGACTTATGGAATAAATATAAAAAAATGTTTTATTTGTTTACCATACCTCTCACTTATTTATATTTTTATTAACTTACCATACATCTTTTACAAATATGGTATTTGGCCCATAGGATTCACTTAAATAAAACCTCTTTCTTGAGCCTTCATAAATAGAACGAGGGTTATGGACTACATATAAAAAGAGGTTTTATTTATTTACCATACCTTTTGAGTAAGTATAAAAAGACATTTTATTTATTTACCATACCTCCACTTTACTTATATTTTTATTTGTTTACACCCTTGCATGTATATAAGGTGACTTATGGAGTAAATATAAAAAATGCTTATTTATTTACCATACCTCTCATTTATTTATATTTTTATTAATTTACCATACCTCTTTTATAAATATGGTATTTGGGCCTTTGCCCATAGGATTCACTTAAATAAAACCTATTCTTGAAAATGGGCGAATGGATTCACTTAAATAAAACCTATTCTTGAAAATGGGCGAATGGAAGGTTGTAACTCCTAATTTCAAGGGCTAAATTTACCTTTTTTACCCTCTCTCTTAAAATAAGGTGGGCTATTTGAGGTGATTTGTAAAAATGTACTATGATACAAAATATTCTCCCACTAAAAATTTAAAACCCCTTAATTTCGCCAAAGGGTGAACATTCGCCCCTAAAATCACCCATACAATACAGGGCCCCTTCACATGACAACAATAGATGGACAAGGTCATGGAGGAGTATGAGGAAATTGTCACCTCCCCCGCAGGGGTGCCTCTGCACTGTCAGGTCAAGCACTCCATTGATTTGACCCCAGGTGTGCCACTGCCCAATGGGGCAATCTATCGGTGTTCCGTTCTAGAGAACGGTGAAATCAAGAGGCATATTCAGAAGCTACTACAGAAAGGTCACATCTGGTTGAGTTCATCGCCCTGTGGGAGCCTGATCATATTGGTATAGAAGAAGGATGGGACTTGGAGACTCTGTATTAACTATTGGGCGCTAAACAAGATCACTATCCGGAATAGGTACCCGATCCCACAGATTGATGACCTTTTGGACCAACTGAAGGGGGGAAAATATTTCAGTAAGATCGACTTGAAGTCAAGATATCACCAGGTACCAATAGAACCCTCCGATGTGTGGAAGACTGCCTTCAAAGCCAAGGAGGGCCTTTTTGAATGGATGGTTATGCCTTTCAAGTTGACGAATGCTCCTGCAACCTTGATGAGGCTAATGGATGACATCTTGCAACCATTCACCAACTCATTTGCAGTGGTATGCTTGGATGACATCCTGATCTTTAACCAAAGTTGGGAAGAGCACCTCCATCACATCCGACAGGTTCTCCAAACACTACAACAACACAAGCTATTTGCCAATTTGGAGAAATTCACTTTTGGCATGACCCAGGTTCAATATCTAGGATACATTATTGATGAAAGGGGGATGAATGTGGATCCAACCAATATCCAATTCATCTGGGATTGGCCAGCTCCAACCACTTTGATAGAGCTCTGCGGGTTTCTGGATCTTACCAATTTCTACTGCAGGTTTGTGTTGGGATTCTCTAATATCACTTGGCCCTTGAATCAAGTCACCAAGGAGGAGCGAAAGAAAAATTCTTTTGGTCTGAATCTCAATAGAAGGCATTCACAGAGTTGACACATCACCTCTACTCTGCAACAGTGCTCACATTACCAAACTTTCAATGGCCATTTGAGATCGAGACAGATGCCTCTAAATATGCTATAGGGGTAGTTCTTTCTCAACAGGGGCATCCAATAGCATATCACAATGAGACACTTTTAGACACAGTTCGGAAGTATCCCACTTCTGAAAAAGAGATGTATTCCATTGTGCAGGCTTTCTGATAATTGAAGCATTACATTTTGGGGAAGGAAATGGTCATCCACACAGACCATCGGCCACTACAGTTCATACAAATGCAAGGGAAGTTGCAGAATGATCACCATCAAAAGTAGTCCACATACTTACAACAGTTCCATTTGAATATCAAGTATAGGAAGGGAAGCACCAATAATGTTGCAGAGTGCCTCAGTCGACCACCGATCACGATGTTAACCACCATGCTCAACTCTTGTGGGCACGAGACTTCAGATTGGCCACTTGTCTATAAAAGCGACCTAGAAGTTGGCCAGACCTACCAAATGCTCTTGGAGGGTTAGCAAGCTCTAGATTTACACCTTGAGGATGCCCTATTATGCCACCTCGGACACCTTTGTGTTCCTTCAAGAGAGCGTTCCAAGATGATTTGAGAAGCACATTACAGTTGGTCTATTGGGCATTTAAGGGTCGAGAAAACAGTGACAATACTATAGAAATATTTCTATTGGACGAATCTTTGACAGGATGTCAAGAATTATATCAGATCCTGTAGTGCCTGCGCCATTGCCAAATCGACCATTAAGAAGCAAGTTCTCTATACTCCACTACCTAACCCTAGTCGACCTTGGGAATCCATCTCCATGGATTACATGTCAGTTCTTCCTTATACTAAGCATGGAAATGACTGTGTTTTTGTATTCATCGACAGGTTCTTGAAGATGTCCATTATGGTGATCTGTAAGAAGAATATCACATCGGAAGCCACTACTAAACTCTTCTTTGAAAAAGTGTGGGTACACTTTGGGATCCCACAATCTATCATATCAAATTGGGACAGCAGGTTCCTCAGTATGTTTTGGTCCAGTCTCTGGTTGATGCTGGACACCAAACTCACTAAGTCCACAACTTTCCATCCCCAAACTAATGGCCAGACAGAGGTCACCAATAGGGTTATCGTACACATTGTGCACATGTACAACTCAAAGAATCCACGCACATGGGATGAGAGCCTCCCCTATGTCTAGCACAACTATGACTGGGCTCTCCACAACTCGACTCGCCACAACCCTTTTAAGGTGGGCTTGGGATTCTAGCCACTATGTCCCTTTCATGTGGCCATGCCATTTGCAACTACTCATGTAGATTTGGCTCATGTCCAGTCCGAAACCGATAAGGCAAACAACTTCATTGAGCACATCCAACATATCCTCTAGTAGGCCACGACATTCTGGAGAAATCACATGCCAAGTAAAAGCAGGGACATGATCAACATCGGGTGCCACACAGGTTTTAGGTGGGTGGCAAAGTTTGGTTGTATTTGCAAAAGGAACGCCTTACCGGAGCTGATCGGAAACACAAACCACTTCGATATGGTCCTTACGCCATTATCAAGGTGGTGGGAGATAATGCATTTTAGCTTAGCATTCCCCCATTCCTTGGCTAGCACCTAGTGTTCAATGTGGACCGCCTTCAACCATACTTCCCACCATTGGTAGACACATCAGACATTGCCGAACAACTCATACCTATAGAGTTAAACCCAGATTGCATGGAACAAGCCATAATTGATCGGATAATGGACATGCAGATCAAGAACACCCGAAATCAAAGGATCCAAATATATCGAGTTGTCAAAGCAGGCCAACTCCTTCACCGAGGCAAGTGGCTCCCCAGGGACCAAGTTCAGCAGAAGTTTCCTCATTCCTTGGAGGAACTCAACACAATGGGGACCATTGCTTCCTAAGGGGGAGGAATGATCCAGGTGGATATTGGTGGCCACCTACCTATTCCACTTGGACCCCCAACACTGTCTCTTTTAGTTTTTTGGTTTCCTTGATTGTAGCACAATTTACTATTTTTGGTAGTTTTTTAGGTCCTGAACTTTCAAAGCTGTTTTGAGGACCTAAACTGCGTTTTTATGGAAACATAGAGACTAGAAACATTCCAAACTAACTTGTTTGTTTTCTTTCAGCCATCTCTTTGAGATATTCGAAATGAGGTATTACAATAGCCAAACGGAGATCGTATGCCAAAGTTACAACCCCAGGAAGTTGATGTACCAATTTATCCAAACGGGGCCCACAGTTTTGGCACTTCATCTCCTAGGGTTAGGTTTTTTTATGTTTAGGGTTTTCCATTGTGTCTCAATAATAAATAGGCCTTTGAGCCTCATTGTTACGTAGTTCGGAGGCATGTAGCTACCACATCTCTTCTTAGAGATAAGCTACGATCGCCCAAGCTTGTCTTATTTTCATTTTGTTTGTAAGCATATTTCAGTATTTGATATTAATGAAAAGAAGTGCTATTTCTATTTCATATTTGTATTTGTGGTTATATATGTAATTTGTTGCGTTCCTGTTTAAATTTGGATCAATGTTGTTGAATCCCTTGCATGTAATCAACAACACTTCTCCCCATGTCTACTCCGTGCTAGCTATTGGGATGGATCTTTAACATGTACGAGCACAGTTTCATCCGTGAGTGCATGTTGTGCCCACCAATGTTCCTGTTCTTGCTGCAACTCATTCGTTTATTTGTGCAGCTTCATGTTTTTCTATGAGTTGCTGCTTCAACACATGCAACTCCTTCTTTGTTCCATTCTCTGTATTCTCGTGATCTTCATATTGCGTTGTCACCTCATAGCATGAGTCTCTAAAGTTTCTTTCATCATCAGTGGATCTGCTTGAGCTTGCAACTTTGTTCCGCCTCTGTGTTGTCGACAACCTTCCTCTTACATTCATTGCTTCCTTTAGCTGGTGTTCATGATGCTATTTGTTGTGATGCTGCTGCTGTCATATCTTGATTTCCTCTTCTATGAACAACTTGATGTCTTCCTGAGTAGGAAGGCTCATAGACACTTGATCGACTACATCTCCATGTGTGCTCTGAACGATGTCTTCGACTCTAATCTCTTGGAAACCATTGTACCCATGCTGCTGAGAGGTATATGAACACCTGTGATACCTAGAGACATGGCAATACTCATGGAAAGAAATCTGTCATTCGAAAACCAAAATGAACTTGAGAACTGACTTGCAACATACCTGTGTGATTGATCATGAAGGTCATGTAATTTCCGCTGGGAGGTTGAGAGACTGATTACCAATACTATGCAAGGCACAATATGCACTGTTGGAAGGTTAACTGCTTGTTGGAATTTCATAATGCATAGTCCAGTCTAGCTGTTGACTGTTGGAATTGCGCAATGTGAAAAATCAACTGGCAATGGTTGGAGGCTCAGTGACTGCATTGCGTAATTTTCTGGGCCAGCAGTCATTGTCCATTAGAATTGTGCAATTCAAGACTAGAGGAGAGTCTCTGGGCAAAAATGTGCATTTCCTGAGAGGAAGACAGATCCTTCCCTCTCAGGATTGCACAATGTTGTCTTAGTGAGGTAGAGTGCGGGCCAAGGTTGGCTAGACTCGCCGATGGGCAACCGAAAGTGAATGCAAAACTGAATGCATGGTGATACTGAGTGTAAGCATAAGTTAATGATCATGCATGCAAACGGTGAATGACAGATTCAAAAAACGGAACAACATGCATGTGGGTGAGGCGAGTCGCCAAATCGACGTCTGTTCATGCAAAACAGTTTCATGCATGTGACAACAGTGAGATAGCAATGAAAATGGAAATGGTGTTGGTATAAGCTAGTATGTATAAAAAAGATAGCAAGATTTAACTGAAATCAAGAAGACAATGTTCATATGAAGTGAAACACAAAAAGCGCTAGAAATGAAACACAAGTCATGGAAAGAGGGCTTACCCCAAAATAACTGAGACGAGTGTGCTGACAGCTCCTAGATGTGATGTGGGATGTCAGAGCTTCAAGGTTGATATGAGGAATGAGCTTTGCGGTGTCCGGTTGATGAGTTTTGATAACATCGAGGTTGTGACGTGTATGCCAAAAATGTAGGGAAAGACACTTGGTGTGAGGTGTCTGAAATGATTCTTGCATGTAACCTCCAACTACTAAAAATAGATCCCTGAAACAAGGGATGCCTTTGCATGCTACCTTGGGAGAAGCAGCTCATGCATGCAAGTCAGTTTTTCTCGGTCCCAAAGGGAACCAGTCAACTCAACTACACATGCAAGAGGTTGCTCAACTATTGGGAGAAAATGCACATTTCTGGCTGGGAGCTGCGCTGAATGCTTAAAGGATTTGTGCAATTTCTAGGTAGAGCACTTGACTGCTACCCAAATTTGCGCAAATTCTGGGCTGAGCAGCCCAGTTGGGAAGGATTGCACAATTTTCTAGGTGAAGCTTGCTCAACAGAATTGTGCAATTCTAAGGCTCAGTAGGCTGCCAGTCAGGATTGCGCAATTTATGGAGGGAAGGTTGGTTTCCCTCCATATTTGCGCAAATTCTTGAAGGAGCTACTCAGCTTGCTACTGGACTAAGTCCAAATGAACAGCCTATGAGGGGAAGGCATCAAGGTTTGATTGAAAGACTGCCTTTCTGCAAGAAAGCCACTGGAGTTTGTGTACTTGATGAAGCAAGACATGTTGTTGTGAAGTTTGGTAGGGAGGCTCCAAAACGAAGCTAAGGAAAATTTTTGGAGGGTGGTTGTAGCTGCTACAACACTTGGCCACACACTGGTAGAACTACAGCTTTCTGAATGGACCTTGTTCATGAAAAGAAAGTCTAACACCTTCGGAATTATTTTCAGTTCTCAGCTTGTCTTGGTTTCACACTAGCTTTATTGTAAGAAGTAGCATCTGTCAAGCTCTTGGTTGATTGACACACATTCCAAGCCAAGGCAACACAATTTTTTCAATTGGGGTTGAGGGGTATATTGGTGCACAAAAATATAGTCGTCAGAGTCTTAGTTTCATCTCTGGTGTTGCTCTGTTGCCAACAGGCTTGAATAGTACCCTAGCGGAGTCACCTAACAACACAAGCATGGCTCCGCTACTAGCGATCCTGGTCAGTACCTCGGTGAAGTTACTTGCATCACCTCTTTGCGCAGGAAGCCTTTCTCTTCTTTCGCCTTATTCATTTTTCATTTTTGCAATTTTTTTTTTTTTTTACTTTTTTCATTTTTGCAACTGTGCATAGCACTTATTCATTTCAGAGGCAGAAGAGGGATCTCGACTTATTGAGAATAGAAGAGGTTGTTCCTATAGAGAAGTAGTTTATTATACCTCTGACGTGCCTATTAAGGTTTTCCCCCTCACCTTACTCTACTTGACTGAGCTGACAAGGATTAACCCAAAAACATCTGGCTAGAGTAGGTGACACTAGTGAGCGTGCAAGCGTTGTGTTTTCACCAAGGTTCACTTCGAACAATACGTATTTTCCATTGATGTATCATGGAATGAAGACAACAAGTTCTTACATAAGAGAGTGGAAAACAGATAACCAAATGTTGATAGTTGTAAAAGTCCTCTCGTACTTTACCAACTTGTTTCAAGAGTCATACATGGTTTCATGTGAAACCAACCTACGAACAAAACAAGCAAACAAACAACAAAGAAAATAAGAAGAAAAAGCAAAAACAAAAGCAAAGAGAATAAGAAAACAATCAAGCAAGCAAACAAACCAACAAAGAAAGTAAGCAAACAAGCATGCAAGCAAATAGACTGAAAGCAAACACTACTCCTACTCCTAAGCTAACGGTGCATGTGCCATCTCATGTGAAGTGATACTTCTAATGCAGCCACTAGCGCATTGGTTGACCCATGTTGGCGAATTCATGGTTCGCAAACAAGACAACCATGTGAACCAAAAAACAAGAAAGATATAACAGTGAAGACAAACACACTCTGAGTTTACAAGCGACCACACAACAAACATGAGTGAAAGCGCATGACATGCACTCTGTGGAGCTGCCATTGTGATATGCTACACTACATGCAGATGTTGAGTGTGTGCATTCTCTTGACTGTGACATGCAAGCAACGTGAGAAAGGTAGACCACTTGTGTTGTGCATGTGTGCTTGCTGTGTAAGATCCCTCCAATGAATGAGCGATCTGATCGTGTAGCTCGAGTGGAGGAAGCGAAATCTGGGTGTTTGGTTGATCTTCAATGCAAAGCAAAGAGTGATGAGGAGCCTTGAGTGTTTCAACAATTTCTTGACTGGAAGAAAAACCAACCTCAGGACAACGAGGGCCTGACATAACCATCATATCAGGTTGAAGTGCCTCGACATCCTGCAGGGTTTCAACTCCATTGACAGATAAATCATCGTAGACCAGTGTCTTGGACAAATTAACAATGATTGAATCAACATCATGATCAGATGAAGAAGTAGATAGATCATGACAACCAAGATAAAAAAATTCAAGGTGTTTGTCAGCATCCTCATGATTTGATGAATTAGGCAAAGGGGTAGATGGGAAGAAAATATGTTCACCCTCTATGCTTTCACGAAAGATAGATGAAAAATTGGACAGATTTTCCGAGGAAGATGTGTCCTCTCCGCAATGTAATGAGAAACTCACATTTGACATTCGATGTGAAGGATCGGAAGTAGAAATGTTTGGAAATGGGTTTTCACAAGGTAAATCAGCAATGGCAGAATCACAAGGGATGCCAGGATGAAGTGGATGAGGCACGAATGGAAGGGAGTCATCCTTCACAGCGGGTTCTTATTTAGATTCCCACACATACTCCTCATGAATGATGGTGAAGTTTGGTTGCATAACACCAACTTCATCAACAACTTGATCCTTGTTCACAATAGGTGAGGAGTCTGGAATGGGAGAACATAAGATAGTACAATCCAGAGGATCAACAGAACGTGAGGAGGGAGGTCGAGGGAACGAATCCACGTGACAACCAATAGGCTTGTAAGCCAAATCTGCGCAAATCTCAAGAGTAGGTGGGGTGGGAGGATGTGACAGTTCAACAGAGGTGTGTGCATGATCTCCCACATCACTCCATGGTGGTGGAGCTATTTGATGAGGTGAAGGCGGAAAATCACTTGTGACATCGACTATGCCTACTCGTGATTGCACAGTTCCATCACTGGAGTATGAGCGGGATTCGAGTGATTTCAAGAATTATGTATTTTCAGATACGTAAAGAAGATGCTCAAATTTTCCGTCAAGAAATTTCCAATCGATATCATCTTTTTGGAATCATTATGCAAGATTACAAAAGTGTGTGTAAAGCTGTTCAATGGATTCATCAGGTTCTTTTCATAATTCCAAAATTTCTTTATTGAGTGCTTGATAATTAAAGTGATTGAAAACACGGTCTATCTCTGTGAGCAGATGAGAAAGAGAATGAATATATTTTTCGAGCAACATGGCACACCAATGCATTGGGTGCCGTCAAAGCATGTAGATGAACAACGCGCAACTCATGTATTCTTCAAAGAATCCATGTCTTTTGCATGTTCCTACAACGTCGACCGTGTGCCTAACCAAGGCTACATAGCCTCCACCATCAAATGTTTTATGAGACAAGTTATCCGAGAGCTTTTCCAAGATGATGAAATTGTTTCCATAAGCCATACACTTTGGAAGAGAAACTCGATAGTTAGTCATGATAGATGTGTAGAGATTCAAAATAGACGTGAGGACTCAGCTTGTCATTCAGCCCTCCTTCTAGCGCCAAAATGTTGGAGGTGCTAGACCTGCCAACATGTAAGGGGATCTCCCTGGTAAGACGTCCCAATTAGACCTCAGACCGTTTGGTGTAGGAGTCCCAACAGTGGGTCGTACGGTAATGCCTTAACTACGATTTCACATAGAGGCAAGTAAGACGTCTCTACTGGTAGCAAGGGTGTCACAGTTGTAGCAAGCCAAGGAAGGTGCATGAGAGGTTCTAACACACTGAGGCTGAGGTGAATGCACCCCTTGGAAACCTGTAATAGCACACAGCTTGGAAGGGAACACACGAGCGAAGATGAATCACAAGCTAGAAAGAAAGTTAGCGAGCAATCCAAGGTGATGGTTAAACCAGTAACACATTTCAAAAAGATCCATACATACTTATACAAAATAGCCCATACATGCATGTGTAAGCAAAAAAAGACATATATCATTTAGAGTAAACCATATAACACATAATATAATACAACATATGCATGAAACGTGTTGGCTCTGTTATATTAAGTGTAAGTTCCATTCATACAATACAACCATGTCCAACCACTAGTTCCAATAGTGGAATGTTACAGCCACAACCACCTGCTCCTCCAAAGAGATGTACTAGCTCTGCGCAGTGGAGAAGCCAAGGCTCGTTACAATATTGTCCAAGATTTCTCTAAGATACTCCTATTGAAGCTTGGCTGACCAAAATCCTTTAAAATGATTTATGAGATACTATTTATAGCAAAGGGTGGGGTGACCCTTGACATTCCCCTTGGTCACAATTCAACTACCCTCATGACTCTTCATCTACTCTATGACTGTTACATCCAACTATCGACACTTGACTTACACTTGAAAAGACATTACATTACAATGCACATGTGAGACAAAATGGCTTGAGCAAGCCATGCAAAACATCACTGACAGTCAGTCCGTTGAGATGAGACCAACTCTTTAACAAGCTTGTGATGGTGAAGGTGATGAGTTGATGCCAAGCTTGGTCGTTCGTGATGGTGTGCATGCGCTCCATGGTGACATCTTGCTTAAGCAAACTCTTGCCTCCATTGCATTAGTGTGGGTCCTTCATCCAACTCATTTGCTAACATGCACATGATCTTCTGCCAAACCAACAACACACTGATGCATAGTGTCCGTGCTGATCTTCCAGTGTGTGTTGGTGGTCATGCACATCAACTGTCAACTACATGCTCTGCTCCAGTCATACTAGCTTCTTGTCTTCACCTTGGTGAGTGCAAGGAATGGGTTTGATCACATGCGTGTGCACAATGACATGCATGCTGCTAAATCCCTTGCATGCGATCAACAACACTACTCCCCATGCCTACTTCGTGGCAACTGCTAGTATGGATCTTTAACATGTATGGGTGGAGTTTCATCCATGATTGCATGTTGCACCCACTGTTGTTCTTGTTCCTGCTACAACTCATTCATTTGTCTGTGCAGCTTCATGTTCTTCCTTGAGTTGCTACTTCAGCACATACAACTCCTTCTTTGTTCCATCCTCTATCTTCACGCGATCTTCATGTCACGTCATCACCTCATAGACCTAGTCTCCAAAGTTGATTTCATCATCAGTGGATCTGCTTGAGCTCGCAACTTTGTTTTGCCTCTGTGTTTTCAACAACCTTCCTCTTGCATTCGTTGCATTTGGTATGCTGCCTTCAGCTGTTGTTCATGATGCTTCTTGTTGTGATGTTGTTGCTTCAATATCTTGATGTCCTTATCTATGAACAACTTGATGTCTTCGTGAGTAGGCAAGCTCATAGACACTTGATCGACTACATCTCCAAGTGTGCTCTGAACGATGTCTTCAAATCTGCTCTCTTGGAAACGGTTGTACCTATGCTACTGAGAGACAGATGAACACTTGTGATACCTGGAGACATTGAAACATTCATGGCAAGCAATCTATCAGTCGAAAACCAAAATGAACCTGAGAACTGACTTGCAACATACCTGTGTGACTGATCATAATGGTCGCGCAACTTCCGCTGAAGGTCAGGAGATTGATTTCCAAGATTGCGCAAAACACAATCTGGGCTACTAAGAAGCTAACTGATTGTTGGAACTGCGTAATGCATAGTCCAGTCTGGCTGTTGTCTGCTGGAATTGCATAATGCACAATCTCAACTAGAAATGGTTGTAGGCTAAGTGACTACATTGCATAATTTTTTGGGCCAATAGTCACTATCCCTTAGAATTGCACAATGTAATACTGGAGGAAAATCACTGGGTAGAAATGCACATTTCCTGAGAGGAAGACAAAGCCTTCCCTATTAGGATTGTGCAATGTTGTCTTGGTGAGGTGGACTCTGAGCCAAGGTTGGCCAGACTCGCCGATGGGCAACCGAAAGCGAATGTGAATGTGAATGCATGGTGATACTGAGTGTAAGCATAAGTGAATGATCATGCATGCAAATGGTGAATCATAGATTCAAAAAATGGAACAACATGCATGTGGGTGAGGCAAGTCACCAAATCGACAACTGTTCGTGCAAAACAGTTTCATGCATGCGACAGCAGTGAAATAGCAACAAAAACTGAAATGGTGCTAGTACAAGCTAGTATGTATCAAAACGACAACAAGCACTCATTGAAATCAAGCAGACCTTGTTCATATGAAGCGAAACACAAAAAGCGCCAGAAATGCAACACAAGTCATGGAAAGTGGGATTACCACAAAAAAACTGAGTTGAGTGTGCTGATAGCTCCTAGATGTGACGTGGGATGTTAGGGCTGCAAGGTTGATGTGAGGAATGAGCTCTGCGACATCCGATTGATGAGTTTTGATAACATCGAGGTTGTGATGCGCATGCCACAAATCTAGGGAAATCGACACTTGGTGGGAGGTTTCTGAAATGATGCTTGCATGTAAGCTCCAACTGGTAAAAATAGATCCCTAAAACAAGGAATGCATTTGCATGCTGCCTTGGGAGAAGTAGCTCGTGCATGCAAGTCAGTTTTTCTCGATCCTGGAGGGAACCGATCAACTCAAATCAACATGCAAGAGGCTGCTCAACTAATAGGAGAAAATGCACACTTCTGGTTGGGAGTTGGGCTAGCTTCTCAGAGGATTTGCACAATTTCTAGGCAGAGAAACCGATTGTTGCCCAAGTTTGCACAAATTTGGGTTGAGCAGCCTAGCTGGGAAGGATTACGCAATTTTGTGGGGGAAGCTTGCTTAGTAGATTTGCGCAATTTTGAGGCCCAACAGGATGCCAATCATGATTGCACAATTTCTGGAGGGAAGGTTGGTTGCCCTCCAAATTTGTGCAAATTCTTGAAGGAGTTGCTCAGCCTGCTGTTGGACCAATTTCGAATGAACAACCTGTGAGGGGAAGGCATCAAGGTTTGATCAATAGGTTGTCTTTCTGCAATAAAATCACTGGAGCTTTTGTACTTGACAAATCAATACATGCTACTGTGAAGTTTGGTTGGGAGGCTCCAAAACAATGCTAAGGCAAACTTTTGGAGGGTGGTTGTAGCTGCTACAACACTTCCCCTTGAAAAGTAACTAGTGTCCTTTCAGCTTCCTTCCTTGTTCACCTTTGCTCTGATACCATGTTGGAAAATGGAAGGTGGCAACTATTAATCTTATTTCCCTTTAACCTTGATGTTTTCTTATGAATCTTAGTTATCTTCTTTAATTATATCTTTTCATCAAACAATATTAAGAACAATAAAATCAACAATAAGGAAAAGATATATTAGGCTCTCAGCCAGGGAAAAACCCATCGAAGGGGAAAACCTGGAAACTCTTCTCTTCTTAGAATTTTCTTCAAATGAGATACAAATACCCAAACACTAAACCAATTCCTTCTCTTAGCCCTTCCTCAAGTCCTTCCTTGATTTTTCACCAAACCACTACACACTACCACTTTGACCTACTAGCTTCGATACTATTACTCAACCTGCAACTTTGACCCTGCAATTTCAGCCTTGCATCTTCCTCAGAAACCTTAATCCAACCTCCTCCTGAAACCCTTCTAGAGCAAGACAACTCTTCCAATGTCAAAGAGGTCTAGATAGAGTGTTCTCTCTTCTAGCGACAAGTTATCACACTTCTTCCTCCTGTAACTCAGACCTGCAACTTATGCTTCTTCCTGCAACCCAGAAACCCTAGAATTTTTCACTTGTGAGAGAGGTAGAGCCCAAAAAAAAGATATTTCCATCGTTCTTCTTCTCTTTGACCTTCACTCTCCTTCTTCTAGTCTCCCAGCTACAGATCAAACTCTTTCTTGATAGATTAGACTTGTGAGTGAGTGTATGTCAAATGATGTCAAACTGCTTCTTTATATAACCCTGTCAAGGGGTCGAATTCCCTCCTTTAGGCTAACTTGATGTTCCTAGGGTTGAATTGTACATTGGAGCTGCTAGGAATTTCTAGAATAAAAAATAATTCTTTTTACAAACATATTTTTGCCTGAAAAGGTTTTATAAACATGATGTTGACTCTTTTGACTCGTGACAATAAATCCTAATAAAACTAGAAGCATGAAGACCATGCTTTTACCTAGAAGACCATAAATAATGAGCATGAAACCCATGATTTAATAGTAATAACTTTTTCTTTTTCTTTTCTTCTTTGTTACATAGGATACATATTGAAATGAGTAGAACAATTATGAAGACTGAAACTAGTTACAATTTCAACATCTTCAAGGCAAGACTTTGACTCAGGTTGTTCATTTGATACATTCCAATTAGCTTATCATACATTTCTTTGGATTTATTTAGGTTAGAGGTATAGGTGATGAGATTTTCTCCAAACGAATTAAGGATAATATTTATAGCCTTAGCTTCTCCTTTCTTATATCTAGCCTTGAAAGTAGTGTTGAAAATTGTGTAACAAGGTTCAGTTTTCATAAGTGTGAAATTTATTCTAGTAAATATAAAATGAAAATAAATTATTATTATTATTGGAGCATGGGTTTAATGCTCAAGTTATGTTATTTTATAGTTAAAGCACCCATTTATTACTTCTAAGGTTTCTCCTAGGTATAAGAGTCATTGTCATATATTGAAGACCTTACGGGCATATTGTAATTGTAAAGAAAAATGTATTTTGTCTTTAAAGTGTCAAAATACCTCCAAGAACAAGTCAGCCTAATGAGTTGTCAAGTTGGCCTACATGAAGAGCCATGTCCAACCTTGAAGAAGCCTATATATAAGAGGAACTCATCCTCCATTTGGAACACTCACTCACTCATCTCTTACGCAAAGAAGAAGTTGAAAAAGGAAGTGTGAAGAAGAGGAAGTTGAAGAAGTTGAAGTGTTTATGGGCCTATTCAATTCTTCTGGGAAGATTGAAGTTAGGATTTATGAGATGGGACCTCTGGTGGTTTTATTTTGGAAGCATAAGAGAAGGGGAGGAAAGTGAAGGTTTCTTAGGACATCTTACTAGCCCTAGGACTCAAGTCAAGGCAATCGAAGTAAAGAGGAAGGCTATTAGAGGGAGATCAGAGTCTCCTAGAGAAGCAACAACAATTACAACAGTTGCTGGGGAGCGGAATTTTGGATCTGCTAGTTCACAGAGATTGCAATAAGAGGTCATGGTAGACTTGATCTTGGAGGGTATTTGTTTGAGTCTAGGTCATGGTATTCATTAATTGAAAGATTTGAAAGATGAAGAAGATATTTTCAGTTTTTCCCCTCAAGAGTAGGGGCTTTGGCCCTGGCTTGCATCTTATATAATGTGTCACTATTCTTACTAGTTTGATAGTTGTTTGATCTATTGCACATTAGGATAATAAAGAGCAAATCTAATAAGTAAAATGTAACAAAAACAGATATCAAGTTAAGATAATTAACATAGTAATTTCCCTATTCAATTCTCAACATGGAATTAGAGATTTGGTTCTCTAAGGGAATCATGAATATCTCCTCTGCAATGAAGAATTTCATCAAGAAAATTGCAAGCCATCTCAAGAAAGGTATCAAGGAATCATGGAGGTTCTTATTCTCTTCAAAGAAAGCATCAATCAATGAAATAAATAAAGTTCTCTTCTTGGCTCTCTTTGGTACATTCCAAGATGAAGACATATGGACAATTGATAGTGGTGAATCAAGGCACATGACTAGTCACTCCAACCAATTGAAGACCTTATCGAAAGTAAAATTGTCTTACTCTATGGAACTTGGAGACAACAAAAGCTATTTGGTGAAGGGCATTGGATGAAATTCCATAAAAATCAAGGATGGAAGCAACATCCACCTCAACAGAATTCTTTGTTCTAGGTTTACACAAAACTTTACTTTCCATTTCAAGTTTAGAAGATAAATGAGATAGAGTAGCCTTCATTGATGGAAAGTAGTTGTTTGGGTAAAAGACTCAATCATATATCAAGCTAAATTTATTGGCACCTAAGAAGGAAGGATTTACATATTAATATCTCTTGTAAACCAAGCCCTAGTTAACATTGAGATTATTCCATGTGAACTTTGGAATCAAATGTTTGTTCATCTACATTTCAAAATACTTCAACTTTAAATCCCATAGTATATGGAATTATGAATTTGAAGGAGGATCATGAAGGTTTCTGCAAGGGATGTGCATTGGTCAAGAATACCAAGAGACCATTTGGAAGCAGTGCTTCATGGTTAAAAGAAATCTTAGATCTCATTCACTCTGATGTGTATGGCCTTCTAACTCCAAAATCACTTGGAGGCTATCTATACTATGTCACATTCATAGATGATCATTAAAGAAAAACCTGGGTTTACTTAATGAAAACCAAGGATGAAGTATTTACAAAATTTAAAGAATTCAAGGCTGAAGTAGAGAACCTTATAGAAAGAAGAATCAAGATACCGAGATATGATAATGGAGGATAATATACATCCAAAGAGATTATAACATTCTATAAGAAGTTTGGGATTAAGAGGTTGTTGATAGTCCCATACAATTCTAAACAAAAAGGAGTTGCAGAAATAAATAACAGATCCATTGAAGAAAGTGTAAAAGCAATATTACACGATCAAGATCTACCTAAGTTTATGTGGGGAGAGGCAATAAAGACAATGTTCTACATTCAAAATCGAAGTTCTCACATATCTCTAGATAACAAGACTCTATAAGAAGTATTCACTAGGAAGAATCCATCTGTAGATCATCTCTAAATCTTTGGGTGTCCTATGTATATTCATATACCAAAGGAAAAAGAAAAGAAGTTGGATCCTTCTGATATGAAGGGAATATTTGTTGCTCATAGTAACTCATCAAAGTCCAATAGAATCAATATGAAATATGGACATCACATTGAAGTTAGTTTTGATGTCATATTTTATGAGAGTACAACATTCAAGAAGTCAAAAGAAGGGGCAGCACAAGGATCATTTAGAGAAAGCAAGAGACACAAGAAATATTATGGGTATGTTGCATACATGACAAAATTAATAGAAGCAAAACCATCCACCTTTGAAGAGGTTGTATAACATCAAGAATGGAAGGATGCCATGAATGAATATTATCAATCTATAATAAAGAATGGAGTCTGAGATATCGTACCTAGGCCCGAAGGAAAATATGTGGTTACTTCCAAGTGGATCTATAAGATCAAGCATGCAACTAATGGAGTATAGATAAGTATAAAGCAATATTTGTGGCTAGAGGGTTCTCTCAACTTGAAGGCATCAATTATGAAGAAACATTTTCTCCTATAGTAAGATATACAATGATTCAATCATTAGTCTCTCTAACAGCAATAATGGGATGGAACATCCACCAAATGGATGTCAAGACTACATTTCTGAATGGCACTATAGATGAAGAAGTCTATATAGAACAACACTTGGGATTTGAAGTCAAATATAGGAAGGCATATGTTTGCAGATTGAAGAAAGCATTATATGGCCTCAAGAAAGCAACAAGGGCATGGTATGCTAGATTGGATGCATACCTATAGAGAATAGGCTTCACAAAAAATTATGCTGACTCAAAGCTTTATATTAAGGTTGTAAACAATGAACCTATAATTAATATTCTATATGTAGATGATTTTCTATTGACATGTGTTGAAGGTCAAATTGAAGAATGTAAGAAGAAATTGGCAGCATAATTTGACATGAAGGATCTTGGGTTGATGCATTACTATTTGGGACTAGAAGTATGGAAAGGACCAAATGAAATCTATTTGGGTCAAGGAAAGTATGTGGTCGAGATTCTAAAGAAGTTTGACATGAGGGAATGTAAACCTATGACCACTCCTATGATCACAAACTTGAAGAGGCTGAGGAGTTCTAAATCAAGCCCTATGGATCCCTCAAGGTATAGAAAACTTGTTGGATCATTAATGTACTTGGTGAATACTCAACAAGACATATGTGTTGCAGTAAATGTACTCATTCAATTCCAAGTGGAGTTGAATCATGATCATTAGATAGAAGAAAAACATATTCTGAGATATCTACGAGGAACCATCAACTACTGTCTGAAATATGATAGAAGGAATGATTTCCAATTAATTGGTTATACAGATTCTGACTGGGGAGGAAGTGAATAGGATGGAAGAAGCACTATGGGAGGATGTTTCATTTTAGGATCCTCCATGGTCTCGTGGATGAGAAGAAAGCAAGACATCATTGCTTTAAGTAGTGTTGAGGCCAAATATGTTACAGAATTTGAAGTAAGCAAAGAAGAAGTATGGTTAAGGAAGTTATTATCTGACTTGTCTGAAGGACCGATGAACCCTAACCTCTCAAGATATTGATCAAATGATGCAAGCCCCCAGAGTAAACAATGCTACCCCATTTTCTTATGAAGCTCTAGTTGAAATATATCAGAAATTAGAGTTTGCTAAGGGAACCCAAACTCTTGACTTATTCTTGACACAAGATGTTGCATTACCAAAGAAAAATCCTCCTTACCCATCCTCCATATTCCTTGAGAGAGCAAAGCAAATAATCATTGCCATTTCCTACCTTCTTGGCTACTACTATGATCAATGGGTAGATGAGGAAATTATAGGATTTTTATCCATCTTCTCTACTGATGCCAAGCCCTCAATTGCGTTCAATTTCAGTCATTTTCTTGCAGAGTCTATTCATCAGCAGTTGGTCAAGTTTCCCATAGAGGAGGTATTCAAATATGCCTCTGTCTTAGTCTACATGTTCCTATATTTTCAGAGGGACAACATGAGCTTGTCTTTGCAAAAACTAGATGAGAAGGGAAACCAACAGTAGATCATTATCTGGACTACTCTGGTTATTAAAGAACATAAAGAATATTCTTATAAAAATTTTACTCGGATGTTTGTTCACCCAGCCATAGGCCTCCTAAGTAGAAGAAAATAACCACGGATTAGTGAAGAAATAAAAAATGTATTGTAGCTGTTAGAACAAGTGCAAACAGGAGACTGGTACTTGTATGAAAATTACACAGAAATAAGGATTTTTGGATGTGAGCTCCCACCTTATAAGCTGCCAAAATTCCTCCCAATGAGGATTTTTTCCTTAGAATACATCAAGCAGATGATCAACATGGATGAAGTCCATTTTGTTGTTGTCAAGAAAAAGTCTCAGTTTAAGAGAAAAACGCAGGTTCGCCCATTCATTTGCAACACCAGGGTAGCAGGGGAAGAGGCAGACAAACTTTTGAAGGAAATGCAGTTTAATACTAGTCTTACCTAGTCTAATGATCCATTACGGATCATTTCTAGATTAAGGGTAGAAACCAAGTATACTCCTTACTTTCACACACCCAGGCCACAAATAGAAAAGTATAAGAATCAACGAGAGTGGGTAGAGAACACATTACAGGAGACTACAAGTCTCTTTTAGGGACTGATATTTTTAGTGAGGGATTTAAAATCATGTACAGAAAGAAGGATATGCTTTGTTCCAGACTAAGCCTTAGCAAAGATTCAGAGCAGCAGACTCTTATCACCACTAATGAGCCTCTTGTATCTTCATTAGTGGGTGATCTGTCTACACAGTCTCCTACCACCTCCATAACCTCACAAGAGAAACAACAGATTATGGATATAGGTACATCTACTTCAAGCAAGCCAGAGAAGAGCATCATGGATATCTTCAAGGAAATAAAAGTAAAAAACGAAGCCTTGAAGATTAACACATACAACCCGTTTTGGAAGCAGAATTTAGGTGCCCAAAGCAGGCTACTGTTAGCCTTTGACTTAGAGAAGGGAAAAATGTAGATGGCATTCCTTCAAGCACAAGTTCCTCATCCCAAAGGAACATCAAACTACAAAAATACATCTTTTGAGTTTGATTTCAAGGATATACATCCCATTGACCCAATGGAGATGCATAAACAAATTGGGGAAATGATCTTCTCTACTATAACTAACACAGCTATGACTTTGTCCAAATTATAGGTCACACTAGAAAATGTCCAGTCATAGTTAAAGATGGAGAAAGTTTCTGCTCTTGCAAAAGATACCAAGATTAAAATGTTGGAAGATTTGGTAATCAAATTGGGTTATGATCCTACAAACATCAATGTTGCAGAGGAGCTAATAAAAAAGAATAATTCGTATATAGAATCACTAAAGAAACAGTTGAAACTCTCGGCTATTGAAGATCCTCTAGCCAAGTATATTGTAGAGACAAAGATTGAAAAGGCAAACATGATGAAACTCATCATGGAGCAAAGTGCTCAGCTTAAGAAAATGGAGACAGAGATGGAGAAATGATCAAGGAAAAGGAAATAGTGCTAAAAAGACTGCCCCTTTAGAAGCACTTCCTATCATAGTCGGAATGACTACCATACCAGCTACCACCAGTACAGGAGATGTTGCAGACCAATTGGTCCATGCAGTCCAAAATATGTCCCTATAGACTGAAGAGATTAAGAATATGCATGATCAAGTAAAACTATTAGAGGATTGTTAAAAGAAATCTGACATTTTTCATGTAGCAAAGTGTTCGGCTCTTAATTGGTCATTATTATTACCACTTCTTAACATTCATTTAATCTATTTCCACTATTCTTTTATCACATTATTTACCATAATTTATTATATAATTCCATTTCATAATCATTTATGCTCTTGTGGATAAATAATATTTGATATCATTTATTTTTAATAATTAATGATTACCATGCATGATTTTGGTTTAATCATTTGTTATAATCACACTCATGATTTTAGCCTCCAAGATCTCTTTCAGATTGTAGATTTGGTCTTCAACAGATAATTAGATATTCCAACTTAAGAATTCGCTAGCATAAGAAGCGACCATTTTGTGTTGGACGTTTTGGACAAATGAAAGCAAATTTGGAAAATCCGAGACATGGGTTTTGTTCAGAACAAACCAAATCAGTTACCTAGTGAGTCTTTTTCAAAAATTAGATTTGTATTAGGAGAAACACAAGGTTATTAGAAGGACATATTTGCAGATTTATTGTTGCGGCCATTTTCCAGAATTGCCCAAATTGTAATAACCAAATTTGACTTGTTCTAGCTGAATCATGATGGACAGATCTCTCAGATCTTAGATTGAATATTGAAATCAGTTTTTTGTAACTTTCCTTTGGATGTTTGTATATTTAAAAGACACAATTCAGAGAGAAAGTGGGGCTAGTTGATGTAAGAATTGAGTTTTGTAACAGTGGAACTTTTGTTAATGAAATTTCTAGACTTCTTATATTTTTCTCAATATGTGAGTTAAGAACAGCCCTGACCAGGGAGTTGGGCCCACTCTTCTGATTAGGTGTTGTGCGTGTGTCCTCTTTATGTCTATTGTTTTACTTGTTGTATTTTCTTTATTGTTGTTACAGATTTCCATAGGTTGTTGTGAATGATTTTCTTTCTGCAATTTAATTTCCATTAATGTTACAATGATGTTTTGATTTGTTAATCATGAACCCTTGATTGATGTAGATTGTAACATTGTCCCTGCATATACTTTGTGTGTTACCTTGAAAAGAGTACGCACCCAGATTGATAAATTAATGTAGGAATAAGATTGAATAATTTGTTCATACTCGGACACCAACACTGAGCATTAGAGAGCTCAAAATCAAATAGAAGCATGGAAGAAATTAGCAACTGAGTCTTCCATTGGCTACACTCTTGGTAATGTCAAGGAAATTCTCTGGAACAACATTATAGAGGAGATTGATGAAATCTAGCCATCTATCCAGATTATTTTTTAGCAGAAGAAGTTAATGGAAAAGGAAAACCAAACAATTGCCAATATAAATGCTCAACTAGGAGAAATGCCTACTATAGCCAACAACATTATAAGGTTTCTTAATTCTAAAAACAGGTAACTGGATGATCTAAGGGTGGATGACAGGATTGAGACCATTCTGGAGGTGAAGAAAGTTCTGATAAAAAAGAACTTAGTAGTGCAGTTGACAGAGAAGTGACACACTCTTGAAGTGGTAGTCAATAGATTTTTCACAAGGATTGATGCATTAAACAAGAAGGGTCTTCCTTCACTGGTTTTCATCAATGATAAGTAATGACAAGGGAGGATTACTTGAATAAGCTTCAGGGAATTGCCAAGGACACAGCCAAGTCCTCCAACATCAAATATTCCATGACAAGTAGGACATTTTACAAGGCCATCAACAACATATGTTTTATTTCGAATGAGATAAAACATATTTTTACTGTAAAACCCACTTTTGCCAAGTATATTGAGGTAGATGAGATCTAATGTAGAGTAACTAATATATCAATTCCAGATGAAGAATTGTGGGAAACGTTGTGTGAATATCAAGATTAGAGGATAGACCAGTTTTGCCAGCGCAACACTAGAATAGTGGCAACTCAACAATAACTTTCCATCAAAATAGGGCCAGATGTGCATATTCATATTTTTTTTATTGAATTCCTTCCCTTTCTGTTAATTTTAAGAAATAATAGCATGCCTTGTCACTCAATAATTTATTGTAATATTTTGTATTTTATTTAAATACTTCATTATAATGAAGTATTCAAGGTTGCACCCTTGAACCAGTTACCAAACAGATTTGTACTAAGTTGGAGCATTCTTGATTGAATAAAAGGTTCTAGATTTACTTCATATGGCTTGTCTCTCTATGAGTTGTTTTAATTATGTATTCCTCATATAATTTAATTCATTTACAGTCATCCGATTGAAAATTTAATTGAATCTCAATTTCATTTTCAATCCACTATGAAGTTGTAGTTTAATTAAGAGATTAATTTACAGGACTATCTATTATTGTAAATTCCTCTTTGAATTTAAATTGCACAAGATTTCTTTAATGACTTGATTATATTTTGTTGATTAAGAAAACATAGTTTTCTTAATTTTTTCTTATGGATGGTGAAATACTATCACATTCTACTCATCCATCCTACTTAAAATCAAAATAACCATATCTATTTAAAGAACAACCTTTTGTTTTATTGAAAATTTGTCTAAGTTTAAAGCACCTGTTTAAAAATAGTTCACTTGGTCATTCAAGCATTAAAATCAAACAAAACATTTTAGATGCTTTGGCATAGCCAATTGACCTTAGGTTATCTCAAAGGACAACATCAGATTGGCGTCATTACCAGGGAGCGAAGAACTGAAAGTTAAATTTTCCTCGGGGCAATGATTTTCCCTTTAATTTAAGGTGAATAAAGGATAAGGTCATAGGTCAAAATATTTCACATGGCAATTCCATTGGTCCAAGCTGGCTCCCTATAAGCATACAAGATCATGTTCTGATTCTGAGATTGTTAACCCTCTACCAGACCCAGAAAGACTCATTAGGGAAGCCTCTTCAAGGAGAAAATGTAGAACACCTTTGTCTTCTTCAGCTTTACACCCTGAAGACATTCCATCTGTAGATCCATTCTCATTTATTGGACTGAACTAACTCCTAGGGTCTCTGATCTTATTTCCAAAGGAGTAGACCTTCCATTAGCCTTTTTGATACAGTCACTTGAAACATATCAAGTTCCATCCATTCCTATCGAATCACCTTCATCTAAGGAAGAATTGGGTTTACATTTACCTGAATTCAAACCTCAAGATTTCATTACTCCAAATCATTATTCTATTCCATCATCCTCAACTAATTTTGAAGAGACATTTTCTGTCTACTCGAAGCCTTTATTTGAAAATAAGGAAGACTTCCCACCAGGAGCTCAGATATTGCTTATCAAAACCCCTTTCAAACCCTTAAAGAGGTCTCCTCCCTCACCTCCACGTATTAATACACCTATTGAGTCATCTTCGTCTCCTTCATCTTCATCATCTTCCTATTCCTCATCAACATCCACTTAGACACCCCATACTCCTTCTATTGTTATGGCTTTTCGACCCATTGTGTAAGCTAGGTATGCTACTCTAGTTCTCCCTGCAAACTTGGGAAATTTTCCTAATGATTATCTAAAACATCTCCCAAGATTCAATGGAGAAATATGTCCCTCAGTAGAGGATCATTTATCATCCTTCCTAGATTTCGCTAACAATGTGAACATAGAAGAGGAAAATGTTTATATGAGATTATTTGTACAATCTCTAGAAGGAAATGTTAGGATTTGGTTTAGGCAACTCAGAGCTGACTCTTTCAAAACTTAAACTGAGCTCATAATGATCTTCAAAAATCAATGGGGGATAAAGAAATATCTTGTTTACTTCCTTATTGAATTTGAGGAATTAAAGAGAAACCCAGGAGAACTAGTTGTTGGTTTCATTAAAAGATTCAACAAACTCTATCATAAAATGGTTGTTGATTGTAAACCACCAGTAGCAGCTCCGAAACTCAAATTTTCCAAAGCATTTGATGATGACTTTGTAGTCATGCTAAGGGAAAGAGTTTTTAATACCTTAGAAGACATGCAGACAAATTATATAGAGGTAGAAGCCAATAGGTCAGCTTCTAGTAAACTTAAGGCTAATGCAGAAAAAGAAGAAAGAAAACTAAAATCTAAGATTGATGATTCATCCTCCTCTAAATCTAAACTTGAAGATCAAAAAATTGATGAAATCACTATTTTCTTAGGAACCTTTCTAACAGGATTTCAAAAATTGAAACACAACCTATAACCACTCAACAAACTGTTGTTAGACCTCAAGCTCAAAGTCAATTTAAAAGAGCTCCTCAAATGCAAATTCTTTAGAGACGAGGTCCTGATCAAAATATTCAACCTCCTTTGCTAATTGATGATCAAAAATCAAAAGACTCAGCTCCTTTAATCATTGAAGATATTAATAATATTGATTCATCAGCAATACAAATGGCAATAGTTCCTTCATCCTCATCTCAATCTTTTGAATTAGAAGTAGGAGATACTAAAATTTCTAGATACCAAGCATTCTTTGAATTTTTAATTGCAGAATTGAACAAAAGATATGATCTAAGTCCTAGATCAGGTCCTATTAGACCTCCAAAATCTACCACCATAATTGAACCTGTAATGAAAACCATTCAAACACAAACTCCATTGCTTCAGACTACAGAGTCATCCACTGAAACCCTTCCATTTGATAAGACTGTTTTGACTACTTTTAATATTGAAAAGGAATTAGAAAGGGTCAATATTCCTATACCTTTAGCCAAACTTTCCAAAAATCTTGGTTACAAAAATCAAGTGTCTAAATGGATATAGTCTTCTAGTGTAGATGTTGAGGGATATGTTATTAGTCTGTAGGATGAAAAACCCTCAGTTGTATTTGGCCCTAGTTCGGATATGATCGATGAAATTGTTCCACCATTTTATGTAAGATTAAAAGCTCGTGATTTTCTTTTGTACAACTACATGCTAGATTTTGGAGCCTCTCATAACCTTATGCCAAAGGTAATAATGGGCCAACTTCAATTACAAGTCAGCAATTCCTATCATGACCTTTACACCTTTGACTCAAAGAAAGTACTATCCCTAGGATTGATCAAAGACCTAGTTGTGACCTTAGCTCAAATACCTGTCAAAAGTATAATTCTAGACATAGTTGTCATTGATTTTCCAAGTTTGGAATGCTTCTATCTAGATCATGTTGTGCTAAACTTGGATGGTGACTTCAGATGGACATGTCTTTTGCTACTATCCCAGTCTATGGAGGTGAGCATTTAAGGTTATATAAGGAAGTTTGTTTCCTTCATACTCTTTGTAGGTCTGATCAAGCAAAGAACCACCCTATATATACAGTAGATCAATATTTTGGTTGCTTTCACTTGTCTTCACAAAATGATTCAAACACTCAACTTGCCATGGAAAATATTGTTTCCCGTCCTAAAGTGGTAGAATTAGACATCTGGAAACTTTATTTTGATGGCTCTTGCTCAAAGGAAGGAGTAGGAGCAGGAATTGTTCTTATATCACCAAATAAAGAAAACATAGCTCAGTCATGTAAACTTGAATTTGAAGTCACTAATAATGTGGTTGAGTATGAGGCTTTTCTTCTCGGTCTTGAGTCAGCCAGGAGTCTAAAGGTCCATAACATGAGTGTATTTTTTGATTCTGAGCTTATAGTAAACCAAGTTAGAAATACATGTCAGACTAAACACCCAAGGCTTAGATCCTAAATAAATGAAGCTTGGGACACAATTGAGAATTTTTTCCATGGTTTTAACATAACTGCTATTCCCAGAGATGAAAACATGCATGCTAATTCACTAGCTATCTCAGCAAGCTCCTTCAAAATCCTTGAGCTAGTATCGTTAGAATACCAAATCCAAGTCAAGTATCGGTCATCAATTCCTGATAACCTCAAACACTGGAAGACTTTTGAAGATGATGAACAGTTGAAATCTTTCCTTCAAGTTACTGATGAATTCTCAAATATGCAAATTGAAGAAGACCAACAAGTTGTGCAAGAACTAGATGAACATAATCCAGAAACTTCATTCAGTCCTAAAATTCTTGATCATGATATCATCTAGTCATCTAATAATTTTATCCCTAAAGGATTAGTCCCATTGGAAAAACTATTTGATGATAATGATGTCTCTAAAAATCCCTTGTTTCTCTCACCATAAGAGGAAATCGAAGAATGTAATCATCCTTAAAGGATAACTATCCATTTCCTAAAATGGACCATGTACCGTAGAAAGTTTTAGGATCTAATAGGATTTCTATGCTAGATGGATTTTTTGGTTATAACCAGATTATGGTAAGTGAAGATGACCAAGACAAAATTTCTTTCACCACTTCTTGGGGTACATTAATGTATCCCAGAATGCCATTCGGGTTTACCAATGCTGGAGAAACTTTCCAAAGAGCTATGGATTTAGCATTTGTAGGTAAAACATCTGAATTTACTATTATTTATTTAGATGATTTAACTATTTTCTCTCATTTTGATGAAAGTCATACACTTGAGCAAGGCTTTTGACAGGTGCAGGAAATTTGGCATATCCATCAATCCGAATAGATATTTTTTTATTGTGAAGGAAGGGAAATTACTAGGGCATATTATCTCCAATGAGGGAGTTATAATTTACCCAAAGAGATTTTTAGCTATTTAGACCCCATCTCCACCAAGGAATAAGAAATATATTCAAACCTTCCTTGAAAAGATCAATTTTCTCAAAAGGTTCATCCCAAATTATGTTGAGATAGTTAAAGATATAATAGATATGCTTAAGAAAAATAATGAAGTGAAATGGGTAGTCCCTGCTAGATATGATTTTGATCATATCAAAAAGGTCATATCTGAGGCCCCTACATTATCTAGCCTGAATATTCTTCACCCTTTAGCGTATTTTCTTTTGCATCCGAAACAACCTAAGCTATTGTACTTTTACAGAAGAATACAAATGGCGATGACCAGCCCATAGCCTTGTTTTCAAAAGTAATGAGAGATGTTGAACTCAGGTATGATATTATTGAAAAACAAGCTTATGACTTAATTCAAGCCCTCAAAGCCTTTAGAACCTATGTCCTGCATTCAAACATCATAGCTTATGTCCCTAATCATGTTGTTAAAATTGTCTTGACTCAAACTGATACTGATGGGAGAAGAGGGAGATGGATTGCTAAAATCCTTGAATTTGACCTTGAAATAAAAACCACAAAGCTAGTAAAAGGCCAAGGCATGGCTATATTGTTAGATGAATCGAATTGCAAAGTATTGGGGATAAATCTGGTTTCTGAAATGTCATCAGGGGAGAATCCACAAGAACCTTCCTCAATGTCATGTGGGGAGAATCCACAAGAACCTTCCTTAACAACAAAGGGGAATCCACAAGAACCTCCTCCTCCTAGAGAAGGGGAGAATCCACAAACCTGTTCCTTCAGATCAAGCCATTATTGTTCACATAGAACACAAATATCTACTTTCTGATTGGTATTATGATATTGTTGTTGGAAATAATACTGAGACCGGGGGGGGGGTGAATCAGTATTAGTAACTCAATAATTTTTCATTTCCATAGGCATATTTTTATATGCTACTTTAGCTAAGTGAACTAGCGTGTACACGCGACTGTTATTAAAGAAAGCAGTGTATATGCAAAGAACTTTTGATTTGCCTAATTTATCATGTATTGAACTGTAACCAATATGTCAGATATTTATTAGACAATGTAGTAAAAGAAGAATAAAGCATAAGCATCACACATGAACACCAAGATATAAGGTGGAAACCCAATGTGGGTAAAAACCACCTGTTGTTGTCGTCTCTGTCTTCTTTCAATAATAAGAAAATTATGTTTACAATTTTGTACTGGTGCAGATTTATACCAGTGTGCAGGCTTCTACCTACAGAAGGCTGCAGCATTCTCTTGTTTTCCAACTACTACTGGAAGGGAGATACAACCCCCTAGCTCTTGTACTAGCCGATATGTTTGCCAGTATGTAGGCGCCAACCTATAGAAGGCTATGACCTTCTCTCTTCCTCCAGGGACCACGTTTCATAAATTTTTAGACTGGATCCATCAACGAAATCATAACTGTAATTCAATCATCAAATATATCTGCATTAACCAATCACATTTTGAACCAACCACAACCGAATCAATCAATCACTTTAACAACCCATCAATCTGATCATTCAGAATACTATCACCAGAAAGCAAGCCAAAACCCAGAACTCTGCAACAGCGAACAGAAGCAACTAAAACATATTTATAAGGTATACACTACTTCCATGTGTAAACCTATGTGTATACATTCTTTTCTCAAATCCAACCAAAGTATACATCTGCAAATATAAATTCAGAGTTCTACAGCTATTCCAGACTTCAGTTATACCCAGATCATATCATTTACAGAATAATATATGCATCAGTATTCAGATCTAGAATATACATGAGTACAAACACATATTAATAGTTCATTTTACGCCTTAAGATCCCATCCATCATTAGATCTAATACCTCATCATCCACTAAGGTTTTGTTGACATGGCTAATGCTCGGTGTGTCAACAAATGGAACTAACCCAATCGTAGGCCCCAATTATGCCTGCTTTCATTTGGAATGGCTAGCTCTGATAGGTTTTAAGGGACCCCGTAAACTGTTTGAACATGTCAAAAGATTGCCTCAGGAAGGAAGAATTTAGTTAGATCAACAAAATAAAACAGCTAACCACTATGTATTAAATCCTATCTAAACTACTTCTATTACTTTAATCTAGTCCTAGCTATCCTAATCTATCCTACAAGAACATGATCCAAAGGTTTAAACATCATATATATATTCAGCAGGAGCATGGAAAAAAGGTTAAACATCATGCATAGATTCAAGTCCAAATGAATCAATCACTGAATTCACCACTGGACAAGATTGTATTAAATCTAAATTGCAATCCAATCACTCATATAGGAATCCACATTCTTCTATGGAATTAAAACTGCAATTGATGTTTAATTTAGTTTCAAATCATAGACCATTCACAAGTTAACCATGAAACTAAATCACATTCAATTTAACAGGACTAATAGTGAACGGTATGTTATCAATATGCATAAATATAAATCACATTTGCATTCATGCTAGTAACAACACTCTAATCCAGAACAATACAATGAGTCTGAAACTAAAGGCTCCTTATTCCCTCAAAAACAGTCCTCCTCATTCACAATAAAGAAACACTGTTCTTCTCAAAAATCAAAAGCCCTTTTTCCTCTTCGGAGGTAATACTTATGCAGCCCTGAACAACCCTTGGCCTTCCATGACCTTTCCTTTCCCTCTTGTCGTTACATAGATAAGTATGTACTTATGTGACAGGTTGGTGGAACTGCCAACAAGACAAGGTCACCCTGCCTCTTCGTCTTCCCAATGTTTCAGATATGCCAATCGAGTACATAGAGATAGGATCATTAGCGTGACTGCTAGAACGTAGAAGGCATAACGACCGGGTCAATTCCTTTCTTGAGGAGGAGAACAGATGCTGGTGAAAAGGGTGACTATATGTTGCCTTCCCACAATAGAGATCGAGACAACTTTTCTTGTGGAATGTATAGGCAATGCATGGTGTTGCGGCCAGACTCTTAAACGTAGTGCTTCTACATTCATGGCCCTTCAAATACCCTCCTGCATCCTTTTCTTCTCACCTGCAAGGATAGTTATCATTAGCTTGATGAATGTGAGCGATAAAACAAAAATTGCATCATCAAACGTAACACTGCCTTCATTCGTTTTATAAAACTACAGAGCAAGTACAAAAAGGATTTATGCCTGATACACAGTCAATCATATAGTTTCCCACTCAACCCATAGGCTTGGTACAGTTTTCGAGGGCTTCCTTTCATCGCGATCGGGTATCGGCCCCCTCTCAGGTCACAGGACCCATGACTTCCACTGCCCCGAAGCGCAATTGCACTATTGGGACTCCACAGGCCCGCTTTTTCCATTGAAAACCTAATCCTTTGTAATTTCAAAAAATTTGGAAAATATACGAAAACATAGGAAATCCTGCCCTGATCACCCAATCCAGACCTCAAATGATATATATCAATGCTTATAAGTATCGTTGGGTCCGACATATCGCATATTGCAATATGCATAAGCCTGGGGCTTTGCTGATATGCAATATGAGATACGGCCCCGGACCCAAAAACATATATACTATATATATATATATATATTTATATATATATATATATTACTTAATATATATATATATATATATATATAATACTGTTGGCGGGTCCACAATACAAGCTTGCCTTTGAAAACTAAGGTTTCAATATTTTTTTAGAAACAAAAGAATATGTGGGGAAAACCATGTCCAACCATAACATCGGACTTGAAATGTTATACTCTCGAGTTCATAGAAATTGGCAGATTCGCCACATCACCGCGCACACTGTGTATAAGGCCCATGCTCTGCTGATACGCGATATGCGACAAGGCCACGGAGCCGACAATGTATAGAATGCAGTTAATGATGTCATCGGGTCCGGAGGCCAATGGCCCGCCATATATATGCATAAACCTTGGAATCAGGTCGATTGTGATATGCAATGGGTTTTCAGACCTGACATATATATATTGTGGTTTATAATGCCGTCGGGTCCGGCCCTTATGGTATGTGTTATGCACCAATATGGAGCGCGATAAGCGAAAGAGGGATGGTTTATGTGTTTTCCAAAGGGTTTCCTTTTTAAAGGGATTATAACATGAAAATCATGTGATGAAGGGTTTTGCGATTTAAACCAGCAAACACTTATGATAAGGGTAGGGGTGATGGTTTGTGTGGGCACTAACACACCATGCATGTTTGTGAGGATAAAAAGATCCTGGTGAAGGGAGAGGATGAAGGGACATGCTGTGTCATGAATGATCCATGCAGCAGAGGTATATTTAATGGCTTAGCCATTAGGCCTTGAAAATTTGACTCGGTAAGAAGTTGTCATCCATGTGATATAACATATCATCCGAAAGATGAAAAATCAAACTTCTAGGAGACCCATTGGAAATTTGTTTTAAGGGCATGTTTCAATAGGGTGGTAGTTATGGCCACAACAAATAGCGAACCGCTGGGCGTACCAGTTATCTCTGCTTTCAAATAACCTTCAGATCAATAGAACATCAGGACATTAAAATAAACTTGATATGCAAACTATATAGATGGACAGGCATGGGTTCCACTTAAACATTATTGCTTAAGAGGTGATAGAGACAAATAGCTTCTACTTGCTTATATGATTTTGACAGGCATTCTCCAATGACAGTATTATGGGGTTTATTTACCTTCCTTCACCTGTTTCCCACTTTCAAAAATCCTTTTGGGGCTGTCACTTGTCTATCCATACCAGTTTAGGTGTGTACCTCAGCTCTTTATTACTCATCAAGCTTGATGTAGACATGTTTTTCTTACACTTTATATGAGAATTCCAGTGCTACATTTATTGATTGACTGGGGTGCAGTCATGGATCATGCCATATTTTTAAACTTCTTAAGCAAGGTTAGGCTTGTTGTGTCAACCGGTACTCTAAGCCCAACAATAGTCCTTACTCTAACTGGCTTCCCAAACAACCTGTCCTTCCAAATTGGCACAAGGACTTGACATTTCATTTCTTTTTTAGGTAAGTCCTTCCAGTTTTAGGCACAAGGACTAGAGCACAATTAGATTTGCCACAAGGTATGAGACAGTGAGCTTAGCCCATGAAAGGAGGTTTACTCGCAAGTAATAGGTATTGGACCATTTAGTGTAGTGGATGGGACCAATGGAGAATGACTGTAAACCCAAGCAAGCATAGGCTAGGTCTGAGTGGAATTTATTCAAATGTAGTGTTCCTCCATGCCAGTCCAACTGTAGTTACACATTTTGTTTTGTAAATATGCCCCTACATGCTCCAGATATCCAAGTTATCAATAGATCTCACACAGTTCGCAACAGATGCCAGTGAGGGGTTTCGGTTTGCATTCCACTGCTGATTCTCAAGTGCTCATATGCTGATAGAAAGTTTGTTTGATTTGCAAGGAAATGATGGATTGAGGAACAACAGAATCATCAACAAGTTAATGAGGAATGGAAAGGCCGAGAATGGTGAATGAGGGAAAATCTGAAAGGTAGAATGAGACTAGAGGACTACAATCAACTAGCTAAAAAGGAATGTAATTCAAAACAACAAGAGAATAGACTTGACAGAAAACAAAAAGAAAGGTCAGGAATACAACTACACTAATAGCAAAATGAAATGAACTCTAACCTACTCAGGAGGTAACCACCATGTGGTGGCTACTAGAAGTATCTCTCCAAATGCTGGCCATTAATAGGGAGCTTGTCAATCTCTCCCTACAATGTTCTCAACCTGTAAGTCTCTTAACCAATTTTTCAACAACTTGGAATGGGCCCAACCATAGTTGTTGGAATTTTTTGTGTTTACCCTTTGGTTCATTCAGCTTGTCCCATTTCAGGACTAGCTCCCCCACTTGGAAATCCTTATCTCCTGCCAGATGATGATCAAACCATTTTTTTACAATCATTTGGTGACTTTTGAATTTAATTCTGGCTCTATCCCTTAATTCCTCTAGCTTCATCAGTTGGTCGATCCTTTCTTGAAGCAAGGCTAAAGGGGTTCCTCTTGAATCTTGGGAGAGCTGTAAGGATGGAAGGGCAATGTTTGGGGGCAAGATGGCTTCCTGTCCATAGACTAGGAAGTATGGAGAGTTTCCCAAGGCTACTTTAGGGGTGACCCTATCAGCCCAAAGGGAATTTGTCAAGGCGTTGTGCCAGTTCCTTTGGTTATTAGCGACTGTCTTGTAGATTATGAGGATAAGGTTCTTATTGGAAGACTCTGCAACTCCATTTCCCTGGGGGTAATATTTTGCTGCATATTTTATGTGGATTAACTTATCAATGGCGAACTCACTTAGTCTCAAAGATGAAAAATAAGAAACTTTATCAAAGATGAGAGTGTTAGGGATGCCATACCTGTTGATAATGAATTTCTCAATGAATGATATTACCTCATCTTCGTTCACCTTCTGGAGCGGGATGGCCTTGGTCCATCTGGTGAAGTAATAAATCGCTTCGAGTATATACTTGTGTTGTTGTGAGGATTTTGGAGTAATATCGCCTATGACATCTAGGCCCCATTGCTGGAATGGTCGATAAATCATGACATGCCTGAGGGGAACAACGGGCTTTCTTTCTCGTCCTGTGGCAGTTTGGCATGCCTTACATTTGCGATCATAGGCATGTGAGTCTCTAAACACTTTGGGCCAATGATATTCGGCTCTCAATATTTTGTGGGCAGTGGTCTCTCCGCCACAGTGACCACCTACTGGGTCGTCATGCATTTCTTTCAATACATGGTTGGCATAATCTTTCTCCAAACACCTTAGCCAGATTCCACCATGATTGCTTCTGTACAAGATGCTTTCAGTCAAATGATACAGATTGGATTTCAATCTGAGAGCTCTCCTCTGTGATGCATCCATGTGTTCAGGAAACGAACCCCACACTAGATAAAATCATATGTCATGGTATCGCAACTCAGGGTCCAAAAACGTTTCTGATGCTTCTTGCTCATACATCAGTGCTTCATTACTCCATAAGGGTTCCTCCCTGAGTTCCCTTTGTGCATATTGCAAGCTCAATGTTCCTAATTTTTTAAATGCCTCCTTTTGGTCCACTAAGGCTTCTGCTGCTAGCTTGCAAAGTCCTTGTCCTCGAACTGTCTTTGTTGGCTTTTTCTCCAGGTCAAACTCTTGAAGGGCGATTATCCAGTTCCTTCTTCATTTACCCATTTCTTTTTGCATGAAGAGAGCTATTACAGCAAGATGGGGCACGATGAATTTGGTCTTGGCCTTCAATAAATAAAGGCAGAAATGTTTAATGACTTTGAAAACTAAATAGCCTTGTTTCTCCATGTCTGGGTAATTCAGTTCCACTCCTTGGAGATTCGAACTCATGTAGGAAATGGGGACTTCATTTCCATCATCACTTTTTTGAGTGAGAATTGAAGCATATGAAAGGTCGGAATCAAAGGTGTATAAGAAGAATCCTTTGCTAAAATCAAGGCTGACCAGCATAGGAGCTTGAGCAATGGCTTCCTTGATTCGCCGAAATGCTTCCTTGGCTTCATCACTCCATTTATACACAACGTCTTTCTTCATCATGAGCTACAAGGGGCGTACTATTTCGGCGAAGCCTAAGATGAATTTTCTAACAAAATTAATCCTCCCGAAGAAAGATTGCATGGATTTTTTATTGGCAGGGGGTTGTATTCTCATGATGGTTTGTATTCTTTCAAGATCAATCACAATTCCTTCTTTAGAAAGGATGTGACCCAGTAGTTTCCCCTCTATGGCTGAAAATATGCTCTTCTTGGGATTCAAAGAAATTCCATACCTTCGACATCTTTCGAAAATATGCCTCAGGTGATAAATGTGATCCCTCTTGCGATATGAATACATAGTGATTTCGTCCATGTACACCACTATGATCTATTCATCAACCTTCAGAAGGCTATGTCCATAGCTCTTTGGAATGTGGCACCCGCGTTAATGAGCCAAAAAGCATTTTACGGTATGTGTAGGTGCCCCATTTGGTGTTGAAAGATGCCTTAAGCTGATCCCCATGAGATACCAGTACCTGATTATATCTTGAAAACCCATCTAATAGGGACAACATTTCAGACCCAGAAACGTACTAAAGGATGTGTTCCATAGAAGGGACAGGATAGTTATCCTTTTGAGTCGCTCTGTTCAGGTTTCTGAAATCAATACATAGCCTGATGTCTCCATTTTTCTTTCTCACTGGTATGAGATTGGCTACCCAGTGGGTGTGTCTGACCGGGAATATGATTTTAACATCCAGCATCTTGTTCAGTTCTTTCTTCACCAATGGTTCTAGGCTTGGATGCATCTTACGCAACTTTTGTTGGTAGGGCTTGGCCTCCTTTTCCAAAGGGATCACATTCTGCATAATACTGGTATCAAAGGTCTTTAAGTCTTCATATGTCCATGCAAAGACATCCTTGTATTTTTTAAATAGTTTGACAAATGCAACCCTTTCATGCGGAGAGCACCTCAAGCCCAGATTGACATTTTTTGGGTCTTTTTCGGTCCCAAGGTTGACTGTTTTATACTTCATGGACGAGTTGTGTGTTTTGCAGTTAGTAGATTTCTTGAATTTATCATGAAAGTCATATAAATGCTCCATCCTAACAACTAATTTTGGAATCACATTGGGTTGATCCTTTTCCTCATATTCCCTTTCACTCATAATATTGTCATGCTCCTTTTCATCAATGACTACATTCTTGAATGTCTTCTCACAGTGTAGGAACTCAAGGATTTGCTCATCATCTTTGAAAACCTACCAATTCGAGATGTTGTCAGGCACGAACGGTCTGAAAATAAATTCAACAAAACATTTATTTTTCTTCAGTTTAAAATAAGGAAAAAGTTTAGCAGCCATATTAGCCATCGGAATAACATCTTGGTTTTGGCCTCAAGGTATGTATGTAATACTAAAGGAATCAAAACTATCAATTAAATCCCATACCTCATGCTGGTACCTCATCAGGTGTGGAGAATTGCAATGTATCCTTTAACTTACCTGATCTACGATTATATGTGGGTCACCAAAAACTTTAAGATCTTTCACATTCATACCAATGGCTTTCTTCAAGACTTGCAGTAGGCCTTCATATTTAGCTGTGTTGTTGGTGCATGTGAACTCCAACCGGCTGGCCATTAGATGTTGGTTCCCTTGCAGGTCAATGAGAATACTTCTAGCACCTGCACCTTCAAGGTAGTTAGAACCATCAAAATAGAGTGTCCATAATATTGCATCTAATGTTACATCAATTGAGCTACTATCTAAGAGACTGGTCCTATTATCTACTATAATACAGGATAGCTCATCAGTTGGATTATGGAAGGGAATTTCCAGTTGTGTGTGTGTCAAAGTTTCTTCAGTAGTTTCTGCATGAAAGTCTCCAAAACAGGTTTATGTAGTATAAACATTGAAACTATAGTTCCCAAGGATGGAGTTGGTAAACATTATAGGTTCATTGGGACCGTTTAGTTCCGTTACCACATACTTCATGTATCTTTCCCTATCGACTCTCAGCATATCACCCTTTCCCTTCTGAGGAAACAAGAGATGGGACCAATCAGTCGAGAAGTATCAATTCAATTTTGTTGACCAGTCCCTACTAAGCAGCATTCCATAGGCCTCAGGTATATTGACTACCACTATATCAATTACCTATGTATACTATGGTTTAGCAGCCATCTGAATCAACACATCCTTCAATTCTCCAATTACTATCACATTTGTCCTATCTAATTGCATGATTCGAGTTCTAGTTTTTTTCAGGTATGGCCTAAATTATTTTAGCGATAGCATAAGGCATGGTAGTGGATGAAGCGCCTGAATCTACAAACAATTTTGGACGTTCATGTTGAAAATTTCAAACGTAATGAGGAATGGTAGATTTCCTCCATATCATGGCTAAACTAACATCTTGGGGTTTTCGGTTCATTTTGGATAACGTGGCCTCCATAGCTGATGGTATGTGGGCTGCACTAGTGGTACTAACAGGTTTGGACATTGGCTTCTTGGTTTGGGTGCTTGAGGTGGTGGGAGTTTTGTAGTTCCGCTCATTCATAGCTTTCAGCAGCAAATCTCTTTGTTGCATTAATTTTAACAAGTCAAAATATGTGATATTGGCCCTAGACTTCTTGAGATCATCCACAATATTATAATTAATGTTATAAATAGGATAGGGCAGAGTAAAAATACCTATCTTTCCATTCTTAAGTGGGAGTTTACCATGTTGAGTAGCCTTCGTTGCAGTGGGAGATGCATTTTCTTTCTCTAGGTGACTTGCAACAGGGGTATTCTTAGATTGACTGCCAGGCCTACAATTCTCAACAGGAACTCCAGGAGCGGATGCTTTCACAGGGAAAACATCTTGCTTTGTTCAGTATAAGGGATTTTTTGCACCTGGAAGAGGCCCTTTACTGCGCGTGTGGATGTCATTAGCATTGATTTATGTGGTGTTATCTCCCTCGTCATCATTCTCATCATTATGGAATCCCACAACACATTAATTTGGGCTTCCTCATCTGAGGGTTCTTTTACTTGGTATTCCTCCTCATCTCCTTGTTCTGGTTCAAGCTCTAGTACGGGTTCTTCTTTGTTGAGGAGTGATCCAATCAGATCCAATTCTTCTATGTTCAAAGTCCCTTCATTAGGTGGAGCAGGCAATGCAAGCTGACCATGACCACCTTCTATTTTCTTCTGGTAGAAAGGTTTGAAGGGTTTTCTATTATTATAATCTCCTGCCTTACCACTAGTAATCTCTCCATGATTCCTTCTCATATCAATAACTGTGTTCGTAAGTTTCTTAATGATCTGATGCAAACCTTCCACATCTGTGGTGTCGTTTTCTTTAGTTTCAGCCCCTTTGTTATCATTTCCATTATTCTTCTTGGATGTCTGAGAGACTTTCTTTTCTCCAGTTATAGGGTGGCATGCTATGAGGCTAATCATTTCATTTTCAACTTTCCTTGCTTCATCGATAGCACCTTGTAAGGTATACACATTACTCCTTTTAACCCACATCGTTGTAGGGACAGGGAGAGCAGAGACGTAGAACTCCATGAGAACTTCCTCAGTAGGTCTATGGTGGTGGGGATTCTATTGAATAAGGTGTTGACTTGGATATTAAAATCCTTAACCTTCTCCTTGGTTTCCGTTTTCAGATGGGACAATTCTAAAACTAAGGCCACAGGTGTTTTTTCATCACCAAATTTGTCTAAAAAGGCCTGCTGAAAAGCATCCTAAGAGGTGATTGACCCTATTCTCAAGCTGAAATACCATGTCGAGGCCACATTGGTCAAATTGAAAGAGAATAGGCGTCACACCACATCTTCATCGACAACCCCCAACCTGTGCAAGGCTAGGAAGAAAGAGCGAATATGGTTATCAGCGGTATCTCCCCGCTCAGGGTCGAAATTCGGTAACACTCTTTCTGTATTTTTTGGTAAGGGATGCTGCTGCCTAAGTACCGCTACAACATCTTGTGAAAGCAAGGGAGGGAGTGCTCCTGGAGGAGGTGGAGGTTGATTCGCACTCGAAGGAGGAGGTGGAGGTTGATTCCCACCTAGAGGAGGGACGTTGGCCATATTATGGACAGGGAAGTTTTGGTTGGAGGCTTCTCCGTTAGGATTCTCAAAATCAAGCGAGGAGTTACCTTTAGAAGGGGAATCCTCAGGAATTTCTTCCCAAGGAGTGTCAATAATTTGCAAGGATTCTAGAACAATATCTTCGACAGAAGTAGTTGTAGATGTATCTTTGCTCAGGGTAAAAATCCTTGGCTTTCTCTTAGTTTTCGGAGGTAAATAGTGAAAGATGGGAAGCTGAGAGAGGGAACGAGCATAAGCCCAAGTAAGCACTCTGACTAGTTGTTCCTGAGTGACAGGATACTCCCACAGTCTCTCTTCCTTGGGTGACCCAGAAACAGGACTTAGAGGGGTCTCCATTTCTTCAAAATTAGGCTCTTTCAAATATGTGGCAGGACATCTCTGACCTTTATGATCCATACATTAATCCTTTTGAATCCACGCGTGGCACTTATAGATGAAATATTGAAAAGTTGGAGACGACGGTTCAGGCCCTCCTTCTAGCGCTAATTTGTTGACATAGCTAATGCTTGTTGTGCCAACAAGGGGAACTAACCCGATCGTAGGCACCAATTAGGCCTGATTTCATTTGGAATGGCTAGCTCTGATGGGTTTTAAGGGACCCCATAAACTGTTTGAACATGTCAAAAGATTGCTTCAGGGAGGAAGACTTCAGTTAGATCAACAAAATAAAACAGCTAACCACTCTATATTAAATCCTATCTAAACTACTTCTACTACTCTAATCCAGTCCTAGCTATCCTAATCAATCTTGCAAGAGTATGATATAGAGGTTTAAAAATCAGATATATGTTCAGCAGGAGCGTGGAAAAAAAAGGCTAAACATCATTCATAGATTCAAGTCTAAATGAATCAATCACTGAATTCACATCTGGAAAAGACTGTATTAAAGCTAAATTGCAATCCAATCACTCATATAGGAATCCACATTCTTCTATGGAATTAAAAATGCAACTAATGTTTAATTTAGTTTCAAATCAGAGACCATTCACAAGTTAACCATGAAATTGAATAACATTCAATTTAATAGAACTAATAGTGAACTATATGTTATCAATATGCATAAATATAAATCACATTTGCATTCATGTCAGTAAAAACACTCTGATCCAGAACAATACAATGAGTCTGAAACTAAAGGCTTCTTATTCCCTCAAAAAAAATCCTCCTCATTCACAATAAAGAAACATTGTTCTTCTTGAAAATCGAAAGCCCTTTCTCCCCTTCGGAGGTAATACTTATGCGGCCCTGAACGACCCTCGACCTTCCATGAACTTTCCATTCCCTCTTGTCATTACACAGATCAATATGTACAGATGCGACATGTTGGTAGAACTGCCAACAAGCTGAGGTCACCTTGCCTCTTCGTCTTCCCACTATTTCAGATATGCCAATCAAGCACATAGAGATAGGATCATTAGCATGACCACTGGCACGTAGAAGGCATAACAGCTAGGTTGATTCCTTTCCTGAGCAGGGCAATAGATGTTGGTGAAAAGGGTGACTCTATGTTTCCTTCCCACAATAGAGACTGAGACATCTTTGCTTTCAGAATGTACAAGCATCGCGTGGTGTTGTGGCTAGACTCTTAAATGCAACACTTTTGCATTCATGGCCCTTTGAATCCCCTCCTGCATCCTTTGCTTCTCACCTGCAAGGATATCTATAATTAGCTTGATGATTGTGAGCGATGGAACAAAAATTGCATCAATCAAACATAATGCTACCTTCATTCATTTTATAAAACTACGGAACAAGTATGAAAAGGATTTATGCTTGATACACAGTCAATCTTATAGTTTCCCACTCAACCTATAGGCTTGGCACAATTTTCGAGGGCTTCCTTTCATTGTGATCGGGTATTGGCCCCCTCTCAAGTCAGAAGACCCATGACTTCCACCACCCGGTGCGCAATTACATTATCGAGACTCCACAAGCCCATTTTTTCCATTGAAAACCCGATCGTTTGTAATTTCGAACAATTTGGAAAATATACGAAAACATAGGAAATCCTACCCCGATTGCCCAAGCCAGACCTCAAATGATATATATCGACGCTTATAAGTATCAGTGGGTCTCGCATATCACATATCACAATATGCATAAGCTTGGGGCTCCACCTATATGCGATATGCGATACGGCCTCAGACCCGAAAACACACACACACACACATACATATATACGTTAATACTGCTGGCGGGTCTGCAATACAGGCTTGCCTTTGAAAACTGAGATTTCAATATTTTTTGAGAAACAAAGGAATATGCAGGGAAAACCATGTCCAACCATAATGCTAGACTTGAAATGTTATACGCTTGACTTCATAGAAATCGACGGATCCGCCACATTGCCGCACACACTATGTATAAGGCCCGTGCTTCGCCGATATGCGATATGCGACGGGGCCCCGGACTCGACAATATATACAATGTGGTTAATGATGTCGTCGAGTCCAAAGGCTAGTGGAACACCATATATATGCATAAACCTTGGACTCAAGCTGATTGCGATATGCAACGGGCTTTTGGAACCAATATATATATATATATATTATTATATATATATTTATATTATATATATATTATTATATAATATTATATATATATATATATATTAATATATATATATATATATTATATATATATATATATATATATATATATATAATATATATATATATAATATATATATATATATATATATATAGATAGATATATATATTGTAGTTTATAATTCCGTCAAGTCCCGCCCTTATGGCATGTGTTATGCACCCATATGGAGTGTGATAAGCGAAAGAGAGATGGTTTATGTGTTTTGTGAAGGGTTTCCTTTGTAAATAGATTATAATGTGACAATGATGCGATGAAGGGTTTTGCAAGTTAAACCAACAAACGATTATGATAGTAGGGGTGATGGTTTGTGCAGGCACTAACACACCATGTTTGTCTATGAGTTTTGAAAGATCCTGGTGAAGGGAGAGGATAAAGGGATAGGTTGTGTCATGAATGATCCATGCAGCAGAGGTATATTTAATGGGCTTAACCATTAGGCCTTGAAAATTTGACTCGGCAAGGAGTTGACATCCATGTGATATAACATATCATTTTGAAAGATGAAAAATCAAACTTCTAGGGGACCCATTGGAAATTTTCTGTAAGGGCATGTTTCAATAGGGTGGTAGTTGTGGCCACAATAGGTTCATCCTTGGTTCAGATCCAACAATGCACCATAACCCAATAATCTGCATACTAGATCTCACATTTCATCAGATATTTGATACTTGCACACCTTAGCTTAATGATATTCTCCTCCTTTTATAGTTTTTAGGCCTTTCTCAATACCATAGACCAAAACCACTTAGGACCAATACCTTGGACCAAATACCTAGGTTCAATACCTCGGACTAGATACTTTGGACCAATACCATGGATCAAAATACCATGGACCAAATACTTAAGACCAAAAACTTAGTTTTCCAAGGTATACGCATTTTTCCTTCTGTGAAAGTGTGTGTGTACGTATACGCGACTTGTATACAATGAACTTGCATGTATATGCAGCTTGGTCAAGGTGAACCTGTGTATACCTCTCTTTCTTCATTCTGTGAAGTCTGATATGCAATTCTTTGTTGTTAACCTATTGTACTGTTTCTGTCAAGGACGACACCTTTATCATAATGCCAACAATCTCCCCCTTTGGACTTGATGGCAACAACCACACCAAGTCACTCTCCCCCTTTTTCATCAAGTGAAAAGGGTCATGCTCCCCCTGAGTACATGCTGAATTTTCTGATATGCTGAAGTGTGTTGATTGAGTTCCCATGATCGAGTCCATGCTCCCCCTGAGCACAAGCAATGTTTGCAAAAAGTTGTTCTAAAAGAATAACATGACTCTATACATACATCACCAATGACTCATACATACATCCATCTCCCAACCAAGTGGGGATATACCAAATTTGACTCATCCACCCAACCAAGTGGGGATATACCAATTGTTTATACATGACAAAAACAAGAAACATTACATCATCCATACCATGCATAGTGGGATTACAAATTAGGTCTTTTCATGGCCTTTACATTAAATGATATACATGTAACAGAGACCAAATATCCTAAACAAGAGCGTGATAGTCATCAGAAACTATCATATGATCTTCACCATTAGCAGCATCTATCAACAGTATCTAGACCAACAACCTGTATATGTCCATCATTAGTTCCCAAAATATCATCAACCTATGACAAAGTATGTCGGCATATATCAACTCATCCTTTTGATCTCATCAAGATCAACTTGCTTTGTTTCCTTATCATAACCTTCCATGAATCAACTAAGCATATGTCATATCTCCAAGCGGTAGCACAAAATCATATCATATGTATGTGAAAACACCATAGACATCTTTATCAAGAATTGCATGATATTTCCACAAGAACCTTCATTATATCATCACTAGGGAACATCCCACATCATCAACCATGATAATCAACATATGTGAGTATCAACCTATCATCATAAAGTAAAAACTCATTAAGTACCAAAGACTTATAGGCATAATGCCAACAATGCTTTATTAGAAGCATACCATGTTCTCCACCTGAACCTGTTCCACTTGTTCACTATCAGATTTGATCATTGCATATGTCAGTAAGAGATATCAAAGCATCATCATTAATCAAATATACATCAAGTTATCAACAACTTTATGAGGACCAATATATTTCCACATGTTATCATCAGATTGTAACCATCACCAAATAGAGCAGATAATTGACAGAACCATAGCGGATCCCTTTTTTCTAAGTCTGGCTCACTTCTTTTCTTCAAACCAACATATATGTGATTGTGCCCATAGAAACCCACTTATGTACGCGACTACGCTTCATGAAACTCGCGTATAACCACCATTTTTTGAAAATAGGATTTAACAGTAGGATGATGCAGCAAATACTCCCAACATTTGTTTGAGATATTCAAATGTCTCTCTGGGCAGTGGTTTAGTGAATATATCAGCAACCTATTCTTTGGAGAGAACATACTCCAATTTGACCTTTTGTTCAAGCACTTGTTCACGTAGAAAGTGATATTTGATGGGTATGTGCTTGGTCTTGGAGTGCATGATTGGATTCTTTGAAATATTGATGGCACTTGTATTATCACATAGAATGGAGATGGGTGGAGTACATGTGATCTGAATGTCTTGCAAGGTTTGCATCATCCAAAGTAGTTGTGTGTAGCAAGATGCAACAACCACATATTCTGCTTCAGCTGTAGGTGATGCAATTGAAATTTGTTTCTTGTTGAACCAAGACACTAACCTGGAACCCATATAGAATGCACCACCATTAGTGCTTTTTCTGTCATCAATACTTCCTGCCTAATCTACATCTGTATATGCATGAAGTGTAATATATGTATCTCTAGGATACCATAAACCAAAGTTCTTTGTTCCTTGAAGATATTTAAAAATCCATTTGATTTCTTGAAGGTGTGATTCCTTTGGATTTGCTTAGAATCTTCCAACTATTCCTACTGCATGCATGATGTCAGTTCGAGTACCTGTTAGATAAAGTAGACTGGAAATCATGGATCTGTAAGTTGGTTGATGTACTGTTGTTGATTCATCATTTGAGCTGAGACTACATCCTGTTACCATTAGGGTACATACTGGTTTAGAATCTTCCATGCTGTACTTTTTCAAGATATGTTTGAGATATTTGGTTTGTGAGAGAAAAATACCATCTTTATTTTGTTGAACTTGTCGACCAAGAAAATAGGTAAGCTCACCAAGCAAGGACATTTCAAATTCTTGTTGCATTACTGAAGCAAAATTCTGACTCATGGATTCTTCATTGCTACCAAAAATGATATTATCAACATAAACAACAATTATTAGCACTTTATCAGTGTCAATCTTTGTATATAGATTGTTATCTATTGACCCCTTTGAAAAGCCCCGTTGGTGGAGATATTTGTCAAGATAGTAATACCAGGGCCTTGGAGCTTGTTTTAGACCATAGAGAGCCTGAGTCTGCATACAAGTTTTGCATAATTTCCAAGAATTAATCCTTCTGGTTGTTCAATAGAGACTTATTCTTCTAAGTCTCCATTAAGAAAGGAATATTTTACATCCATTTGGTATACTTTGAATTTCTGAAAACTAGAAAGAGCAAGAATCATCTTTATGGCTTCAAGTCTAGCAACGGATGCAAAAGTTTATTCAAAATCTATACCTTCTTGTTGAGCATATCCTTTACAAACAAGTCTGGCCTTGTTTCTAATAACTTCTCCATTTTCATTCAGCCTTTTTTTGAATATCCATTTAGTTCCTATGATATTCTTATCATGAGGTCTAGGAACTAATTCCCAAGTATTATTGTTTTCAATTTTCTCAAGTTCTTCATTCATGGCCTTGCCCCAACATTCATCTTTGCATGTTTCATTTACATTTTGAGGTTCGGTGGAAGATAGTAATACTAGATAGCTTGAGGCTTCTGTAATAGTTCTTCTTGTCTGCACACTTGCCCCTTTTTCCCCTAAAATTTGAGTTTCTGGATGATTTTTCTAAACATACTTGGATGGAGTCTTTAATTCTACTGTTACCTTTTCTTCTGGTGCTTCATTGGTTTCTTTTTCAAAATCAGGGTGATTTGATGTGGGAAAATGATCCTCGTCTTCTTCATTGTCATAATCTTCGGTTTTTATCTGTTTTGGATTTTTGCATGCTTCGTCAACCACAACATCAATACTTTCAATAATTTTCCCAAGTCTTTTATTATAACATTTATATCCTTTACTTCTGGAAGAGTAGCCAAGAAGAATACCTTCATATGCTCTGGGTTCAAACTTACCAAGTTTTTCATCAGTACTTTTGATGTAACATTTGCTTCCAAAAACTTTGAAGTATTTTACAGTAGGAGTCTTACCATACCAAAGTTCATGTGGAGTTTGAGTGTTGTTTACATGAACATTTTATTGGTTGAGAATAGTGACGGCGGCTAATGCAGCTTCACCCCAGAAGGTTGTAGGAGTTCCAAATTCATCTAGCATAGCTTGAGCCATTTATTGAACAGTTATGTTCATCCTTTATACCACTCTATTTTGCTGAGGAGTCCTTATGGTGGAGAACTGCCTTTTTATTCCATGTTGTTCACAAAAGTCAAAGAATTCATATGAGGTAAATTCCCCTCCTCGATCAGATCTGAGGAATTTGATTTTATGATCTTATTAATTTTCAACCAAATCTTTGAAGGCTTTGAACTTTTCAAATGCTTCATCTTTATACTTTAGAAGACCTGTCCAACACATTCTAGAAAAATAATCAATGAACAATATAAAGTATTCTTCTCCACGAGGTGACTTTTTCCTTGATGGTCCACATAAATCAGTATGAACAAGTTCAAGAGGCTTACTAGCTGACCCTTCCTTTTCGATGAAGTGAGATCTGGTTTGCTTACTAAATTGACATGGTTTGCATATAGTATTTTCAGGAATGTTGATATCTTCCATATGCTTTTCTTATTTGAGAAAAGCTTAGTTGTCCCAATCTTTTGTGCCATAGCCATTTTTCATCATTTTTTCTTAGATAACACTGTTTTTGTCCTCCCTTGAGATGTATAAGTTGTTTGGAGTTCTTGTACCTTTGATCATGGTTTCTCCTATATCAAGCTCACGAACAACACATCTGTTTGATTGAAACGCCACTTCATTTCCTTGATCACACATTTGACTCACACTCAACAGGTTATGCTTTAGACCATCAACATACATAACATTCCCATGTTTAACTTTTTCTTTCAAGAAAACAGAGCCTTTACCTTTTATGACAGCAGGAGTGTCATTTCCAAATGAGACATTCTTTTCCTTTTCTAAGGCATTATATGAGTGTAGTTTTTCTTTGTCACCTGTCATGTGTTTTGCGCATCCACTGTCAATGTACCACTAGTTTTCTTGTCCTTCTGCATACAAGGCTATACCACATCTTTCTGTTTGCAATTCTTTCTTTCTCCATATTTTGGGATTTAATGGAGTTTTATCCTTTTGAGATATTTGTCGAAATTTACTCCTACATTTAGATTCTTCATGGCCAAAGTTGTTATAGATTGAGCATTCTATTTCATTTTCAAGAAGAGAAAATTTATTATAGGAGCTTTTCTTGATCCCTTTAACATTTCTTTGATTTCGTGCTTCTCTAGTCATGATGGTTTTGTAAGCAACACATTGAGAAACTTTGTGTCCAAAATTATGACATGAGAAACATTGACCATTGAAGAAGTTCCTCTGATTATCAAATCTATTGATCTGGTGATTGTAGTTTCTATTCATCTTTGAAACAAATTGATTATGATTTACCTGAGGTTGGTTGTGACTTCTATTCATACTTGGAGCAAACTAAGCCTGAATTACCTGGTGATCTGATTTATACCTTTGCTGACGATTTTCATATTGTTCATTGTTCTTTTCTGCATCAAGATAGCTTTTAGTGGAGGTTGACGGCTTCTTTGATTGAGGTGATTCTTCAGTATATCCAAGACCTGTCTTTATCAGAGGAGAACGCTGCACTTTGATAATTTCATTTAAGGTTTCTAATCCTTTAGCAAATCTAAGATTGAGAGATTTTGTTTTCTCAAGATCCTTTCTTAGACCCACAATTTCACATTCTAGTTTTTCATTGTGTTTTTCTCTTTCAGTAAGTTGATATGTCAAGGTATCTATAATCATATTATTTTCTTCTAAACATATTTTGAGTTTCAATATTTCTTCATGAAGTTTATCTTCTTCTAAAGCATCCAAAAATTTATCATCTTCATAAGCCATTAAAAATCTATTGTCATTACTATTTTCGTCTTCATCACTATTTAATAATCCATCCCTATCTTCAGGAGTATAGTAGGTCTTTTTACTAACACTTCGTTTTCTATTCCATTTTGCAGATTCCTTCCCTTTATCATATTTATCTTTATGAGGACATTTGGCATCATAATGACCGACTCTACCACAGGAAAAACATTTGAAAGGTAGTTTACCTCTAAATCTTCCGGAACCCCGTTGAAGCTTCTTGACAAAGCTTATTTCATCTTCTTCTTCTGAAATATGTCTTGATTCATTGAGTTATTCTTTTCCTTTTGCTGAAGCTTTAAATGCGGCTTCTCTCATATCTGATGGGCCTCCTTTTCTCATCTCAAAGGAAGTTAAGATTCCGTGAAGTTGTGTCATAGTAATAGTCTGTAGATCCTGTTTTTCTTCTATGGCAGATACTTTTGATTCAAATTTAGCAAACAAGGATCTTAAAACTTTCTCAACTAAGGTAACTTCCTTTATCTCTTCACCCAGATTTTTCATGAAATTAACAACCTCATCTATACGTACGAAGTAACAACAATACTTTCATCATTGTGCATATTAAGAGTGTCATATTGAATTCTAAGAGTTTGCAGTTTAGCACGTTTTACCTAAGAATCTCCTTCGTAGCTTAGAACAATTTTGTCCCATATTTCTTTGGCTGATTTGAGCTACATAAATTTGACAAACTCTAATTGTGATAGACTTCCCAATAATGTATTGACAACCCTTGCATTGGTTTCATATTGCTTTTTACCTACCGTATCTGTACGAATTTCTAATGGAAATGTATATCCACCTTCCACGATTTCCCAGACATCTGTTCCAAGTGATTGAAGGTAGGTTGTGGTTCTTATTTTCCAATAAACAAAATTTCTCCCATCAAAGATTGGCGGTCTAATGGATCCCTCACTTTCTTGATTACTCATGATGATGGATCTTCCTTCAAGTGATCAAGCTTATTTTGAAGGACTTGCTCTGATACCAATTGTAGGAAAGAATACTGAAAGGGGGGTGAACCAGTATTAGTAACTCAATAATTTTTCATTTCCATAGGTAGATTTGTATACGCTACTTTAGCTAAGTAAACCAGCGTGTACATGTGATTGTTATTAAAGAAACTAGTGTATATGCAAGAAACTTTTGATTTACTCAATTTATCATGTATTGAACTTTAACCAGTATGTCATATATTAATTAGATAGTGTAGCAAAAGTAGAATAAAGCATAAGCATCACACATGAACACCAAGATATAATGTGGAAACCCAATGTGGGTAAAAACCACTTGCTGCTATCATCTCTGTCTTCTTTTAATAATAAAAAAATTTTGTTTACAATTTTGTACTGGTGCAGACTTATACCAGTATGCAGGCTTCTACCTATAGAAGGTTGCAACCTTCTCTCGTTTTCTAGCTACTACTGGAAGGGAGCTACAACCCCCTAGATCTTGTACTAGCTAATATGTTTGCTGGTACATAGGCGCCGACCTACAGAAGGTTATGATCTTCTCTCTTCCTCTAGGGACCACGTTTCATAAATTTTCAAACTGGATCCATCAACAACATCATAACTGTAATTCAATCATCAAATATATCTGCATCAACAAATCACCTTTTGAACCAACCATAACCAAATCAATCAATCACTTTGACAACCCATCAATCTGATCATTCAGAATACTATCACCAAAATACACTAACCAGAACCCAAGCTAGAACCTAAAACTTTGCAACAGAAAATAGAAGCAACTAAAACACATTTTATAAGGTATACACTACTTCCATGTGTCGCACTTGTGTGTATACACACTTTTCTCAAAGCCAACCATCGTGTATATCTGCAAATATAAATTTAGAGTTATGCGGCTATTCCAAACTTTAGTTATACCCAGATCATATCATTTACAGAATAATATATGTGGTAGTATTCAGATCTATAATATACATGAGTAAAAACACATAATGATAGTTCATTTTACGCCTTAAGATCCTGATCCGTCATTAGATCTAATCCCTCATCATCTGCTAAGGTTCATCCTTGGTTCAGATCCATAAATGCACCATAACCTAATAACCTGCATACTAAATCTCACATTTATCAGATATTCGATACTTGCACACCTTGGCCTAATGATATTCTCCTCCTTTTATAGTTTTTAGGCCTTTCTCATTACCATGGACCAAAACCACGTACGACCAATACCTTGGACCAAATACCTAGGGTCAATACCTCGTCCTAGATACCTTGGAGCAATACCATGGATCAAAATACCGTAGACCAAATACTTCGGACCAAAAACTTAGTTTTCCAAGGTATACGTTCTTTTCCTTCTGTGAAAGTGCATGTTTACGTATACGCGACTTGTATACAGTGAACCTACGTGTATACACAGCTTGGTCAAGGTGAACCTGTGTATACCTCTCTTTCTTCATTCTGTGTAGTCTGATCTGCAATTCTTTGTTGTTAACCTGTTATATTGTGATCTTTCATCTGAGTGAGTTGCCATCAAGGACAATACCTTTATCATAATGCCAAAAATTGTGCAGTTTCTTAGAAATTTTCAATGTCCAGCTGAGTTAAATTTGAAAAAGTGCAAAGCCCTCAAGCTTAAAGCAGTGAAATATTGCATTATCAATGCTAATTTATACTAGAAAGACCCTCTTAATATCCTTCTTTTGTATTTAACTAAAAATGAAACAGAAGCAATTATAGATCAGTTCCATGCAGGGTTTTGTGGTGGACACTATGCCTGGAGAGAAACAACCCACAAAATTCTAAATGCAAGTTTCTATTGGCCTACACTTTTTAAAGAGGTTGGAGAAAGAGTAAGAAGTTGCAAACCATGCCAATTGTTTGCAGGAAAACATAAGTTTTCAACACTTCCCTTGGTTCCAGTATCAATTGATGATCCTTTTCTTCAATGGGGATTAGACTTTATAGGGGAAATTCATCCACAATCAAGCAATCAACATAGATGGATTCTAATTGCCACAGATTATTTTACCAAGTGGGTAGAATCCATACCTATAAAAAATGCCACTGATATTGTTGTGATTAAATTTCTTGAAGAAAAAATCCTATCAAGATTTGGATTTTCTCAACAGATTGTTACAGATAATGCAGCAGCTTTCAGCAATATTAAAATGATTGAATTCTGTCAAAAGTATTCAATCCTTTTACATCATTCTACACCAACTATCCACATGGTAATGGGCTAGTAGAGTCTTCCAACAAGAACTTAGTTAAGGTCATTAAGAAGACTCTTGAAGACCATAAAAAGAGTTGGGACAACCATGTTATTCATGCCATCTGGGCAAACATAGTTTCTCCTAAGAGATCAACAGGCAAGTATCCTTTCCAATTAGTTTATGGTAAGGAAGCAATTTTTCCTACTCATCTAGATTTACCTGTTATGAGGTTCCTCCAAGAATCCTATGAAGAAAAGGATGATTTCTCAAGAAGGATTAATAAAATTATTGAGTTGAATGAAGACAGGGATGAAATTCAGTACAAGCTCAAGAAATACCAGAACAAAATGAAAGAACTGTTTGACAGAAAGGCTAGAGAAAGAAATTTCAAGAAGGGTGACATAGTACTCAGATGGGATACAAGGAGAGAAGGTAAGGAAAACATGCAAAATTTGAAAACCTTTGGATTGGTCCATTCAGCGTTTTATAACTGAAAAGGAACAATACATTTATCCTACAAAATCTATAAGGAGAGTATTCCTCATTACCAGTTAATGGGAGATACCTAAAACATTACATTCAATATTGATTCTTTATTCATTCATCATCTGTAAATATTCAGAGAGTTTATTTATTTTTGAAAATTTCAAGTGAGTATATGTTTTAGCAAAGACTTCATAGCCCGAGGAGAAGGCACTTGGATCTGTCTGTTCCCTGCACCCCATAGGGGGAAGCAGTCCCTGGTTGGAGCCGATTTTGTAACATTATTTAGTTTTGATAAGTAAGCATATTAGTCAAAATAAATTCAAAATGTTAAGGATATAAATGCAAGAGAAAGAAAAGATAAAATCTTAGGAAAATTTGATGTTTTATAGGAATCCATATCAATAAAATGTTAAGTGTTACTTCCCTAAATAAAGAAGGCAAAGGAAAATAAAATGCTAGGGAAGCAAAATAAAAGGAAGGCTTCATTTTATGTTTTTTTGAAAATGCACAAGATGCTAGTCTAAATGCACCATAATCAAACATCAAATGTGTTTTCATGTGAAAAAGAAAAATAAAGAAAAGTAAAGGTTACTCTAAGGTTTATATATTAATTTTGAAGTATTAATACTATTCCTAAGTCCTAAATCCCCATCCATAAGTCTTAATACTATCGTAAGTTTTAAACCCATATAACCCCTCCACTCATTATTCCCTTCATTCCCATTTCCCTAAGTATAAAACCCCTATTATATCATGCATTTCCCAACAACATATTACATCAATTCCCAACCCCACTGAATTAGCTCGTCACATCACGGTTAATTCTCCACCATATCACTCTTCATCTCCGCCTATCTCCTCACATCCGACGATCCTCTCGCAATTTCGCCCCCCCCCCCGCCATCTGTGCTTTACCGTCGGGGGGGTCCGAAATGGGCAGTATTCCAAACACGCCCACCCTTACGTGGTAGCTCCACAACATTTCAGACCCCCAATGAGTGAAACCACGAACCGCTCAACCCCCCCCGCAAAAAACTTGATTCCTTATTCCCAATACCTCTTACCTAACGGTTGCACTTCTGCCATTCCTCTGTTGCCACCTCATCTGTCCATTAAACCACATCAAATCATATTCATTCCCTCGACAATCAACACATTAAGCATTTAATTTGTTTAGCCGTCAATTTAATGGACCCACATCACCAATGGAAAACTATAATTCCTATATAAACCTCCTTCTTATCTGTTTACAAGTTACATAATTCATGTTTTATCATTTCCATTGATTTGATTACAGGTTGCTCGCCAGATCCTGACATTTCCAACTGCCAGCGACACTCTCTATCTCATCATTTATAGATTAGTCCTTTTGTTCCTATCTCTCGAACCTTCTGTCTATCTATGAATTGTCTCTTTCCAATCCATTTGAACTCTCAGTCATAACCAACATGCCTCCAAAGGACAAAGGACCATAGGAGATTCACAATCCTTTAATTTATCCTCCTGTAGATCTTCACCATGTCCCTATGGTTGATAGAGACTACAAAATTCATGAAACAGTCTGTGAGATTGACCTTTTCGAGATATACTGTTGGCTTGAAGATAAATATATTGAAAAATCAGATGATATCGGACTATGGGAATCAAGCCTACCTCACTACATATTTCCTCGCACCCACAACACTCCTGATTTCATTAGAAAATGAAATGCCTCATATTTTCCAAGCCAAAGGGCCATAGTCAACCCCACTGGACAAATTTTATTCACCATAACCCCTCAGGCTATTGATCAAATGATGCAAGCCCCCACAGTAAAAAATGCTACCCCATTTTCTTATGAAGCTCTTGTTGAAATATACCATAAATTAGACTTTGCTAAGAGAGCCCAAACTCATGAATTATTCTTGACACAAGATGCTGCATTACCAAAGAAAAATCCTCCTTACCCCTCCTCCATATTCCTTGAGAGAGCCAAGCAAATAATCATTGTCATTTCCTACCTTCTTTGCTACTACTCTGATCAATGGGTAGATGAGGCCATTATAGGATTTTTATCCATCTTCTCTACTAATGCCAAGCCCTCAATTGTGTTCAATTTCATCCATTTTCTTGCAGAGTCTATTCATCAGCAACTGGTCAAGTTTCCCACAGAGTAGGTATTCAAATATTCATCTGTCTTAGTCTACATGTTCCTATATTTTCAGAGGAACAACATGAGCTTGTCTTTGCAAAAGTTGGATGAGAAGGGAAACCAGTGATCGATCATTTTCTGGACTACTCTAGTTATGAAAGAGCAAAAAGAATATTCTTATAAATAGTTTATTGAGATGTTTTTTCACCCAGCCATAGGCCTCCTAAGTAGTAGAAAATAAATAAGGATTAGTGAAGAAATCAAAAAGGTCTTGCAGCTGTTAGAACAAGTGAAAATAGGAGACTGGTACTTGTATGAAAATCACACAGAAATAAGGATTTTTGGATGTGAGCTCCCACCTTATACGCTGCCAAAATTCCTCCCAATGAGGATTTTTTCCTTAGAATACATCAGGCAGATGATCAACATGGATGAATTCCATTTTGTTGCTGCCAAGAAAAGGTCTGATTTTAAGATAAAAACGCAGGTTGGCCCATTCATTTGCAACAACACGGTAGCAGGGGAAGAGGCAGAAAAACTTTTGAAGGAAATGCAGTTTAATCTCAGTTTTACCTAGTCTTATGATCCATTAGAGATCATTTCTATATTAAGGGTAGAAACCAAGTCTACTCCTTACTTTCACACACCCAGGCCAAATATACAAAAGTATAAGAATCAGCCAAAGTGGGTAGAGAACACATTACAGGAGGCAAAAGAACAACAAGTCTCCTCATCAATAGTGCAGACTCATACAATGCAAGAGAAGACAACCAAAAGGAGTAGAGAGGAATAGTCCCCTTTAGGGATTGATATCTTCAATGGGGGATTTAAAATCATGTACAAAAAGAAGGCTAAGCTTAGTTCCATACTAAGCCTTAGCAAATATTCAGAGCAGCAAACTCTTATCACCACTAATGAGCCTCTTTTACCTTCATTAGTGGGTGATCAGTCTACACAGTCTCCTACCATCTCCACAGCCTCATAAGAGAAGCAACATATTATGCACACAGGTACATTTACTTCACGCAAGCTAGAGAAGAGCATCATGGATATCTTCAAGGAGATAAAAAAAAAAAAAAAAAAAAAAAAGCCTTAAAGGTTAACACATACAACTAGCTTTGGAAGCAGACTTCAGGTGCCCAAAGCGGGCTACTATCAACCTTTGACTCGAAGAAGGGGAAAATGTCGATGGCATTCCTTCAGGCACGAGTTCCTCAACCCAAAGGAACATCAGACTATAGAAATAAATCTTTTGAGTTTGATGTCAAGGATATACATCCCATTGACCAAATGGAGATGCATAAACAAAATGTGGAAATGATCTTCTCTACTGTAACTAACATAGCTATGACTTTGTCTAGATTACATGTCACACTGCTAAATGTCCAGTCACAACTAAAGATGGAGAAATTTTATGCTCTTGCCAAAGATACCAAGATTAAAACGTTGGAAGATTTGGAAATCAAAATAGGTTATGATCCTGCAAACATCAATGTTGTAGAGGATCTGATCAAAAAGAAGAATTTGGATATATCAGCACTAAGGAATTAGTTGAAACTCCCAGCTACTGAAGATCCTCTAGCCAAGGATATTACAGAGGCAGAGATTGAAAAGGAAGACATAATGAAACTCATCATGGATCAGACTACTTAGCTTAAGAAAATGGAGATAGAGATGGAGAAATTGATCAAGGAAAAGGAAAAAGCTACTAAAAAGACTGCACCTTTAGAAGCACTTCCTATCACAATCATTTCAACTTCCATACCAGCTACCACCAGTACATGAGATGCTATAGACTAGTTGGCCCATGCAGTCCAAAATATGTCCCTACAGACTGAAGAGATTAAGAAACTGCATGATCAAGTAAAACTACTGGAGGATCATAAAAAACAATCTGACATTTTTCATGTAGTAGAGCTTCAGAGAGCTCAGAATCAAATAGAAGCATGGAAGAAATCATAAATTGAGTCTTCCATTGGATACACTCTTGGTAATGTCAAGGAAATTATTTGGAACAACATCACAGAGGAGATTGATGAAATATGGCCATCTATCCAGATTATTTTTTAGCAGAAGGAGTTAATGGAAAAGAAAAAATAGACAATTGCCAACATAAATGCACAACTGGTAGAAATTCCTGCTACAACCAACAACATTATAAGGTTTATTAATTCTAAAAATAGGTATGAACTGGATGATCTAGGGGTGGATGATAGGACTAAGACCATTCTGGAGGTGAAGAAATTCCTGACCAAAAATAACTTAGTAGTGTAGTTGACAAAGAAGTGTCACACTCTTGAAGTGGTTGTCAATAGTTTTTTCACAAGGATTGATGCATTAAACAAGAAGGGTCTTCCTCCACTGTTTGTCATCAATGATAAGTTAATGAACAAGGAGGGTTACTTGAAGAAGCTCCGGGACATTGCCAATGGCACAACCAAGTCCTCCAACATCAAATGTTCCGTGATAGGCAGGGCATTTTACAAGGCCATCAGTAACATATGTTTTATTCAGAATGAGATAAAACATATTTTTACTGTAAAACCCACCTTTTCCAAGTATACTGAGGTAGATGAGATCCACTATAGAGTAACTAAGATATCAATTCCATATGAACGTTGGGAAAAGTTGTGCGAATATCAGGATTAGAGGAGAAATTAGTTTTGCCAGCACAACACCAAAATAGTGGCCACTCAGTAATAACTTTCAATCAAAATAGGGCTAGATGTGAAAATTCATTCTTTTTTATCAAATTCCTTCCCTTTCTGTTAATTTTAAGAAATAATAGCTTGCCTTGTCACTCAGGAATTTATTGTAATATTTGTATTTTGTTTAAATATTTAATTTCATCGAAGTATTCAAGGTTGCACCCTTGAACCAGTTAGCAAAAGGATTTGTACTAAGATGGAGCATTCTTGATTGAATAAAAGATTATAGATTTAATTCATATGGCTTGTCTCTCTGTGAGTTGTTTTCATTATATTTTCCATTATGTATTCCTCATATAATTTAATTCATTTACAGTCATCCGATTGAAAATTTAATTGAATCTCAATTTCATGTTCAATCCACTGTGAATTTGTAGTTTAACTAAGAGATTAATTTACAGGACTATTTATTATTGTAAATTCCTCTTTGAATTTAAATTGCACAAGATTTTTGTAATGACTTGATTATATTTTGTTGATTAAGAAAACATAGTTTTCTTAATTTCTTCTTACGAATGGTGAAATACTCTGTCTGAATATTAAATCATTTATACTTCTTCACATTCTACTCATCCATCCTACTTAAAATCAAAATAACCATATGTATTTAAAGAACAACCTTTTGTTTTATTGAAAATTTGTCCAAATTTAAAGCACATGTTTAAAAATAGTTCACTAGTCATCCAACCATTAAAATCAAACAAAAAAATTTAGATTCTTTGGCATAGCCAATTGAACTTAGGTTATCTCAAAGGACAATAGCCCCACCCCCCTGATATATAATTTGCAAAGACAAGCAGTGGTCTTTATCATGCCCCTGGCTCTTACACTTGAGGCACTGGACTTCCTCGCGCACCTTTGCCTAACCTCCTCTTCTTTTTTCAAGCTCTGCAGTTCCATGCAGAGGTTCTGTAGCTATGAGTGAATCTATTTGACTCCCAAAGTCGCATCCTGAATAGGTGTGTCGTGCAATTTCATCGCAATTTCCAAGGCTCCTACCTGAGTTCCTATCGTCTGCTATGACAAAGCAATCCTCAGGTGGGGCAGAAGTGAGGCTATAACCACTCGCGATGATGGCTATCTGTAAGCTGCATATTAGCTTCACAGATCACACATTTTAGCCTTTGATCTAACTCCCATGGAATCTCACCAGCCCTCATCATGATTTCCTTAAATCCAACAACTGACTATGATCCAGACTTAGGTTTACTAAAATCCTTGTTTAAAGCATCCTTAGTATCTACTAGAGTTGCTAAAGGATGATCAATACAATACTTAATATACCACATCAGCGTGCGATCCTGCAGAGTAGTAGCAAAGTGCACCTTCTGTATATTTTCATCAGTGATCTGCTGCATGGTCCATCCAGCATTCGCAATGAACTAGAAATGATTTGTATCTTCGCTGCATATACCCTTGAAAATTAGTAGTTTTACTGAGTTCGACATGTTGAACAATGGTGGTGGAGGTGGTGGTGGTGGAGGCAGTGGTGTGGGCGAACGTGTATGATGTGGAGGCGAAGGTGGAGGAGGGGTGGATGGATGGTGTATCCACGAAAAACCTTGTTTTATCAGCTAGACTGCACTCTATGGTGAGGCTTGTGTCGTTCCCTCATTGTCACTCGAGGGTGGTCCAATCAACGGGCTATATTCAGGGCTTTCTTTCTCTCGATTTCCGAATATTTGTCTACTTTGCGTAGATCCGAACATCAAGGCAATGGCCTAACTCATTTTTCACACAAGAGCATCTTAATCCAGGTATTCAAAGATCTTAGATACTTACCTCATGGTCCCTTGAATAAGCATCTCTTTTCTTCATTGTAGTTGATTGAGGTATCAACCACGAACTCTGTAACAAATCCTCCTATAATTTGATCGAGCCAGTGGTCAATAGCATGCATGATCTTGTCATTAGAGGCTTCCAACCTTCACACTAGTTCTGGAGTCCACATTATTGAACCATCAAGCATCCACCTTCCTTGGTTGTCTGCCAACTTAGCTATCCACTCGTATAGTTTGATCAGGAAGGTGTAGAAGAAAATTTCGTCTATTTCTGTATACAAATATCTGTCCAACCACTGCTCCTTTAACAAGCGTGGATTCATGTTCTCTAGCACCACGAATTTGTGAATCTTCCTATCCAACCACTTCTCAATTTCCTTCTTGTTTGAATTCCAGTGTTGTGACATCACACATCTCCTTATGCATATCCTGGTCCAAGCAACGAAACCATTTGTTGGCTTAGTGGGTTTTGAACCAGGTTTACAGTTAGTTGTGCCAAACAAAACCCTACACTACTAGCCCTTTCAGCATCAACCCACGTAGCGCAGACTGAAGTCTCACTTGAAGCAATATGGGGGATGTTGGAACCAAGTTTCCACATCCAGAGATCAGTGTGATGTCCTTTTATGCCCCAGATCTGCCTTTGCACAGATCTATAAGCCCTCAGGGCTTGGTATTGTAACTTCCTTCAAACGGCCCCTAGACCTCCGTGAAGGTTTATGATCAGCCTCTATGGACCCTTAATAAATATTTTAGCTACTTACGCATACCACACATTAGCCTTAGATCAGAATTTGCCCAGATTCTCTTAAGTATTCAATAAACATAACGAAGTATATTATAATCTTCATGTAAATACTTAACATGTATCGTGTTTAGTTAAGGAGATTTATCCGATAGATTTGTGCACCACTACACTATTAATTCATAAAGACATTATTTCAATCACAGCATGTAGCACAACATAATTAGCAGCAGTAAACAGATAAACACATGATTTTTTCCAATTGTCTTCTTTATTGATCTTTAGTATACAGTTATAGACTCAAAACTTCCCTGAAAACTTAGTTGTAGGGGTCCGCGCACTCAGCTGCGGACACTACTCTAGGCCTCTGCGCACTTAGCTGTAGAGCCTTTTCCTCCTCTAAGACTTACTTCTCTACGCTATCTCTCTAAGACTCCATCCGTTCATACCTATAGACATGCCTTATACTCCCTAAGACACACCTATTTATAGCCTTTTACATGCGATCCCATAGTCCGTGAATCATGGGTGGATCTCAAAACCGACTCAAATTTACATAAATGAGGGTAAAAACCCTTTTTGACTCCTAACTACCTATGCGCTCCTCATCCACAATTCATAGAGACTCTACATATTTTCATCAAAATTTGGGTTTTTAACCCAAAACTGACCCAGGGGACCCCATCCTATAATGCTTAATGTGATACTTTGCATGGTTGCAGAGCTTTTATGGGTCATAAATTGTGATCCTCTGTTAGTTATGATTTCTCGAGGAAAAGCATATCATACAAAAAATTCAAATAGAAATTTGATGACTACCTCTATGTGGCTCTCAAGACTACTACTGCCTCCACCCATTTCGCTACATATTCTATGCATACTATAATGTGTGATTTTTGGTTTGAAGGCACATTGATGGGACCTACAAAGTCTATCGCCCATCTCTTGAATGGTCCCAATACAAGTTGTAGCTGGAGATTCATTTCATCAACCTAAATGGGATGGCTCATCCTTTGATATCTATCGCAACTCTATACATATTTCTTAGCATATTTGAATATCATAGGCCAAAAATAGTCCATTTGCAATACTTTATGCCCAGTCTTTTGGTCAGAAAGATGACCTCCACCGGGTTCATCATGGAAAGCCCTGATGATATCATAGATCTTATCCTCTCTAATGCATATGTGAACCCAGATATCTACTTTTGTATGGGAGAAATAGTTGTTTATCCATGAGAATCAAACACTTCACTAAATAATGTGCTTCTTTTCATGGGGTGATAGATGTGATCACAGTTTTCCAGTCACCAAATATTTTACAATGTTAGTGTACCATGGTGTTTTGACAGTCACAACAAACAAATGTTCATATGGGAATAGATATTCCACTGGTGAAGAATCAACAATAGTTGGAATTCTTGATAGGAAATATGCAACATGGTTCTCCTTTCTCGATTGATCCTTTATGGTAATGTCAAATTCTTGTAACAAAAGTAACCAACAAGTTACTCTCCCATTGGTAACATGTTTATTGGTTAAATATCGAATAGAAAAATGATCAGTATACAAGAAAATTGGATAGCATGTTATATAATGAGAGAATTTGTTTATAGCATAGACAACAGCTAGAAATTATTTTTTTGTCACAATGTAATTTAATTCTATAGGTGTTAGGTTTTTGTTGATATAATAAATTACATAACGCTTCTTCTCCTCTTCTTGTCCCATAACTTCCCCTATCGATGTATTAGATGTATTTGAAGATATTTGGAATGGCAGGCTCCAATCTAGTCCCCGCAACACAGGTGTTGTTGACATCAAATTCTTTGTTTCTGTAAAAGAAGTATTACACTTATCAGTCCATTCGAACTCCACATATCTAGTTAAGGCATACAACGATGCTGCAATTTTTGAAAAATGTGATATTAAACAATGATAGTATCCAACATAACAAAGGAAGCTACGTACCTCTATTGGTGTATGAGGAATAGGGAGTTTAAGAATTACCTCAATTTTAAATGAATCTGGTTGAATACCTATAGCAGAAATAAAGTGCCCCAAGACTAAACCTTTTGTCATCATCATATGGGATTTCTCATTACTAAGGCATAGTCTAGAATTATCCAAAGCTTCATCAAATTCATTACCATAGGGAGTAAAATCATCTATATAAAGCTCAAGTCCATTATTGATTAAATCAAAAAATATACTCAAAATTACTCTCTGAAAAGTGGTTGATGCATTACATACCCCAAATGGTAAGACCATGTAAGAAAATTCTCCCCATGTACAGGTGCACATAGTTTTGTATTGATCCTCTGAAACAATATGAATTTGATTATATCAACTAAATCCATATAGGGAGGGAAATCATTTCTTCCCAACAAGTATATCAAGGACTTGGTCTACAAACGGGAGAGAAAATGATCTTTTTGTGTGGCCTTATTTAGTTGCCTATAATCTACACAAAACCTCAATTTTCAATTATTTTATGGACCAAAAACAGTTGTGAAACCCATTTGGCTATCAGATATAGGGTATATAAAGTTAACATCAATTAGTTTCTGGAGTTCTTGTTTCACTATGTCCCTAATATGTGGAATCAATCTCCTTAGTGGTTGATGAATAACTCGAGCGTCTTTTTCAACGTAGATGTGATGTGTACATAGTTTTGGATCAATGACTTTCATGTATGAATAATCCTAGGCAAAAGATTTTTTGTATTTTTGAAGGATTTGTATCAGTTTCTCACCCTGAAGGTCATTAAGACTACCATTAATATTCAGGGCTTTACCTCATTCAATCTCAACAGGAATACTGTTATGAATTATGGTTGTAGGTATGTGATCCTTATTTGACTCCTCCATTGTAAGACCTTGGGATTCATTATCGAGCATGGATTTCAACATCTAAGATGTTGGATTTCGTACAATAGAGGGATAACTAATAAAACCATTGATTGTGCCATCCTCAGTCCGTCTCTTGAAAATAAGGGTTTTTTCAATGGTAGGAGGAGAACATAGTTTTCCTTATTCGTACTCAGGAGGAAGCCACTTAAGATTGGGTTGACGATGATGGATCCGGCAACATGTCAGGGGATATCCCTAGTAAGAAGTCCCAGCTAGACCTCAAACTGTTTGGAGTAGGGGTCGCAACAGTGGGTAGTATAGTAGAGCCTTATGTTACACAGTATTTTGTCACCGTCCCTATTACCCCTTCTCTCGCACATTGGAGGACCTATTCTGAGACCTGTGAGAAGTGACATAACCTGAAAACACTTGCATTGTATCCCCTTGAGTATGTACCTAATATGTCCTGAAGACACCTTCTGCAAAATACCCATAAATATAGCCCTTTTTCCATTGGCGATGTTCCACAGTGTATCACTTGCGCCAATGGGGGAAATCCTCCAAAGAGGGCGTGCCAGCTGGCGTTCTGTATCAGAGTCGCACTAGCGCCAACCTAGATGGGTAAAGTTTTTAACAAACCAATTTGCGAAGGTTCTTCCTAACCTATTCATGAACTGATTCTAGTTTGAGTTAGTTCAGTTGGGCTTCGAATATTCCAAAGAGGGAAGTAGTTCTCCAGCTCTCATGGAAACTTCCTAATGATAAGGACAATCCCATGAATCTTGTGGATGATCTTATCTCCTTCTCCTCTCTCTGTATAAGCTTGTTCTTTCACCTTTGACAAGCTAGTTAATAATTCTACTCTTCAAGCTCCAAATTCTAAGTCCCAAAGTCTGAGAATTGCTAAGCTCATGCTACAAGAGGCCTTATTCATCCCCATAAGGATATATCTTTAAGGAGGAGATCCATGTCCAAGTAACCAAGGAGAGAGAGGCTTGTTCCCCATCCCCTACAAGCTTTGCAAGGCATGTGTTGCTGATCACTTAGCTAAAGGAGGATTTGACGTCAGAACTTGGTTGTATTCTCTTTTGTTTATCAATAATAATAGACGACTATCATTATGGTTCCACTCTTATTGTCTTTATAATGATGTTTGAGTTGTATCCTTTCTGACTAATACATAGTTGCATTTCTTGGATTTTATGCTTGTATTTGTCTTATTCTTTGCATGTGTAGGTGTCTGTTCACAAGGATCGTGAGGATTGTGACCAGCTGAAGCGAAAGAACGGGAGTGACGACTCTTCTACGAATACTAGCGTTGGATTCGAGGTAGGCCCTCATCATCGGTCTTTACTTTGCAATTAGGAACCTGCGTGGTAGCGTTGTTTGATTGTTGCTAGACCCCATTTAGGCTAGTGGGATCGCCTCTGTCCACAGAGGGGATTTACCAGTATAACAATTTGGCGACTCCGCTGGGGAGTTGGATTTTTGCCTTGTTTGCTTGTCTTGTCTTGTTGTTTGATTTGTAAACTTTGGACGGAGCCTGAAGTTTGGCCAGATAGCCTTCGAAACGCTATTTCTTTGCATTGGCGAAGTAGATCAATGCTACTTCAGTCCATCTCCGGTTTGGTTTACAAACTGAAAGGCTTGGAACTTGCCTTGTTTCTTGGCTATTTCCTTGGTTTCTCCTACTTGTTTAGCTTTCTGGGTTGAATGCCTGTGTTTCTTTTTGCCTCTTGGTGTACTTAGGTATTGCTGGTTCAACCTTGGCTCTTTTGTTTTTATGTTTCTGTAGCAAACTTGGCTGGTGCTAGTTTATAGCATGACAGTCGGGCCAGTTGGCGCAAGTTGCACATTTACAACCCGCGCCAATTCCTGAAAGGCGCTTGTTGCAGCCTGACAGTCGCGCCAGGCCTGTAAACTTTTGGAGTTTGCTTGGTTGTGAATTTTTGAGCTTGGGTTTTGTCCTAAGTACCTTTTTCAGACTACTTGAGTGTGTTGGAGTGTGATTTGACCGACTTTGATCGTTACCCTTTGGGTGTTTGCTTTTTTCTATCGATTTCGCATTTCTAGCCCTAGGACATCTAGTGGCCTTGTGAATCAAGCCTTCCTCAAGTGTTTTGATCCTTTTGTGGTCCAGTCGACTCTTTTGCTTGCTCCCTTACAATTTTTTGGTAGTTGTGAATCTTTTTGTTACGTTATTTGGGTGATTTGCTTTGTCTCACTTTGAGCCTAGACCACACGGCTCATTGTTGTCTTTGGGATCTTTTTGGTTCTTTGGATGTTTGATTTGTAATTTGAGGAACTGAACGTGCTTGTATTGGGTAGAATCTGCTTGTGTTATTTCTCAAAGTTGTTAGTGCATTTTTCCATCACCAAAAAGAAAAAATCTCTTTTTCTTTGAATTAGTTAATGAAAATTAGAACTTTTCATTTCGATTAGTCATTTTGTGATCTTAAAGAAAAGTTTATTGATTTGCATTAGCTGCATTAGGGAAGCTTTTTGTTGTTTTGTGATCGTTTTGTTTGCATGAAAGCTCTCCAACTCTCTTGTAATTAGCATTCATCGAATGAAAAGACATTTTTTTGGCATATAGATTGCATTTAGGGATTTTGAGAGACTACATACGGTAGGACCTGAAAACTGAAACTTAACACAAGATCAACTTTAAAATAAATCGAATGAATCTAAAAACACATTGGAACATAACACTCACATTCTAGAGGTCTAGGCTAGAGATGTGCTCCGGCGTCGTTAAACCTAGTCACTTTTGTTTCCACTTAAGGTTGGGTGATTCCTCCTTTCGTGACTCAATTGTGGTCTAGTATGGACTTGTGCTCCCACGTACCGTTGAGTATATATGGGGAGACTCCACTAGGTTATCATCCTTGATCCATAGGAAGCCATGTCTGCCGCCTTACAGCCCGTAACGCACCGAACACAACATTCGGGAAGATTGACTGCCGTATGGAAAGTCCTTGGTTTTCATATGATTGCTAAGGTGTATATGTAGTTTCACGGATTGTCTGGTAAACCCCTTGCCTAGTTTCTCCAGAGTAATCACTTTTTGATCCTTTTCGGACTCCTTAAAATAAAAGGCTCACTTGAGCATTTGTCACTTCGGGCTCACTAAATATTCGAAGGCGACTAGGGTCATCTTTTTGTCCTTTTCTCGACTCTTAAAAAATGAAAAGTTCAAGTTGTGTCCTGATGTTTTAAAATTTATTCGACCACGATCACATTTACCTTGTTAGATCTTGTTTGTGTTAGTTTTGAGTAGGGTCTTTCCTCGTTAGCTTGTCTAGGATTTTTTGAATTCAATTATCTTGGCGGATCCATCGATCTCATCTCCCATCCCTAGTGACCAAGGGTCTCCTTCTTCTGCTGCTCCTGAGACACTGGTTTGTGGTGACACTTTTCCTGTTATTCCAAGTGTCCAACCGTTGAGCTCTCGTTCCCCAGAAGACGAGCTTCACGATCTGTTTTGGAACCCTGTTTGGGAACCTTATGAAGAGGATTTTCCCTCTACTCCTACTGGTGTTTCGACCCCGATGGCTTCCTCTGACATGGAGGACACATCTCCTGTAGCGAGTGAAACACCTGTTGTGTCAAGTATCGAGACTCCTATCCCGGCCACATCCCAGTCATATCTACGCCCTACACTGTCACCCCTCTTGGTGTCACAGTGCCTTTACGCTATAGGGCTTTGAGGGATGCCATCGACTCTAGGAACTCCTCTTCAGGTACCATGTGGGATCATAACATCATTCCCACTACAGGATCTTTTGTTTCCCAAGTTCACAATACCATTTTCACGTCAGTTCCGACCAATCCGACCGTTTGTGTCGCATCTTCAACTCCAGTTGCTAGTGTCGTTACGGCATCCTTGATCGTAACTACTGTTGCTGGACCATCTCACGGTTCAGTACATAGTGGTCAATCAGCACATACAACCATATTTGTTAGTGCCCCACCTTCTTCTGGTACCATTCCAGCAGGGGGGGCATATTCTTAATACTTGCATGCTGTCCAAAATTTAGGCGCGCAAGGCCCTTATTATGACCCTGTCGGTCATCATTTGTATACCTCATTGCCAGCTGAGTTCGCTGTTGAGGTTTCAGTTCTGTTGAATGTCGCTTGAGGTACCACCAGTTATGGTGGTGGCCAATTCCGTCCGGATCAAGGGCAGCCGCACCAAGGACCATCATACCAAGGTCAGCCATCCTACATGCAACCTAATTATGGGCAGTAGTATTATGGCCAAACCTATCCAGGGCAACCTAGAGGCTTGCAAGGACAACCCTCCCAGTGACAACCTTCGACCGATGGTGGCCCATCTTTTACCTATCTTGGGCAACCCTCTGGAAACCCGGGACAACCTTATGCTCAACAAGGACAACCTGGAGTCCAGCAGGGATACCCTTCGGGTCAACCCTACGGGAATTCAGGACAACCTTACGTGCAACAAGGACAACCTGGAATCTAGGAAGGGTACCCTTCTGGGCAGGGTGGTCAACCTTACATGCAGCAAGGCCAACCCACTACTCAACCTAGTCCATAGGGGTGATTTTAGGGGCGAATGTTCGCCCTTTGGCGAAATTAAGGGGTTTTAAATTTTTAGTGGGCGAATATTTTGTATCATAGTACATTTTTACAAATCACCTCAAATAGCCCCCCTTTTATTAAGGGAGAGGGTAAAAAAGGTAAATTTAGCCCTTGAAATTAGGTTACAACCCTCTCCATGCCCAT
>APFE030873977.1:96143-184734 GCA_000404065.3 Pinus taeda
TTGGCATTTGATGTTGTTCTCCGCTTTGTGGGCCTACCGTACCTCCGTGAAGGATGCCACCAGTTTCACTCCCTTTCAGCTAGTCTACGGACTGGAGGCTACCCTTCCTATTGAGTGTGAGATTCCTTCATTAAAGATAGTCGTCGAATTGCTCCCTGATACTACTCCAATAGAAGAGTGCCTTCTTTACTTAGAGCGGCTGGACGAGACTCATCGTCTAGCCTCCTTAGCTATTGAAGCACAGAAGAAGTGAGTGAAAACTCACTTCGACCATACTATTCATCCTCGCTCTTTCATTGAGGGAGACTTAGTACTGCTCTATGATCAAGCTAACGATAAGCTGGGGGCAGGAAAATTCGAGCCTATGTGGCATGGGCCCTACATTGTGAAAATAGTTTTGCAAAAAGGGGCCTACGAGCTTATTGATTACGAAGGGAATCCCCTAGATAAGCCCCAAAATGGGCTTTATTTGAAAAAATACTATGCATGAGTCCAGGCACTCTCTCTTTTTTGTATATAAGTGTGCTTTCAGCAAGTGTGTTGTGTGCATGTTTTCATGTTTTTGTCTTGGTGTGCCAGCGTGATTGCCTCTTATTGTGTCTTTTTGCTTCTTGGACAGATGTCTGGATCGCCTTACGTTGGTTTCGCTGATGGTGCCTTCTGCAGTACATGCAACTTGTCATCTGCGTCATGGGTGATCTATGATCCTCATGGTGAGTTAGTAGACATTCAAGGGGTTTGTCTAGGTTGTACAACAAACAATGTCGCTGAATATAGTGCTGTGATTAAATTATTGGCCGAGGCGATTAACCTCGGCATTCGAACATTGGTTGTGAACTTGGACTCTCAGCTTGTCGTCCACCAACTCAACGGGCGTTATTCTGTCAGAGATCATTGGATCTTAAGGTTGTATTTGCGTGTTAAGTTGTTAGAAAGGGATTTTGATTTCATTACTTATCAACATATTTCAAGACGACTTAATATGTTAACCGATGCATTAGCTAATTATGTGTTGGACAGGCATTTTCATAACATGTAATTCAACATAACACAAGAAACATAAAGTACAATAAACCATGAAACATATGTATATATATATGTGTGTGTGTGTCCAAAATGTTTGCACCCCGTGCATCATCAAAAAATAATACATGTTTGTCTGAATACATCTGGAAACAACATGTCTCTCAAAAAATATGCATAAAAAGAAAATCCTAGATATCTAGTCCTGGTGGTGCTCATGGTAGCACGTCACCGCTCGCACTAAACGTCTCAGGAGCCGGTGAAAGCGAGTCGGCACCCCCACTGTGTGCCTCTGGTATGCTAGCGGGACATCCGCTAGCCGAGCATAATCTGGAATCCCTCGAGTGATAGCCTCGAGGTTCTGAAGAAGCTCTCCTCTGTCACCGCCCTCCTCCTAAGGATCCGCTCCTGCTACTACTACTGCTGGGTGTCTCCTCGCAATGGGAGACATGCCAGCTGGACGCTCTGGGCCAACGTCTGCATATGCATATAAAGGTCGTTAGGACAAGCATGTACTAACAAAAAAAATCATAAAAACGCAAAATCAAAAAATGAGATCATACCAATCTCCTCGTCCCAGTCCTCTCCCTCCGGCAGAGGGAGGTCAAGGTCTCCGGTGAAGTCTGTCCCTGCATACGGCCAGTCCTCCACCACAATCAGTTGGAGGTAAATCCACCCGAAAAACTCTGGTCTAAAAGACATCTGCTGACCGCCACCACCCCTCGGCATCAGTGCCACCCATCGAGCCATCCTCAACTCTCGAGGTGCCAGGTCAGGAACAAAGGCCCCTTGGCCCTGGAAGCTTGGCACACGTTCCAAGAAGAACGTTACCAAGATGGAGCTGTATCCGAACTGTTGCAGCTTGCCCTGCTTTTCCTTGGTCAGTTGCCTCTTCATATTGGTCGTCACTACAGACGCCCAATTGAAGACTGTCAGACTAAGGCACTCTGTCGCCAGGATCAGATGGTTCTTCATAGCTTCGTGGGGCGCCTGTGCCCCCACATCTCATGTGATGGTAAACAACAATGCTCTAAGAGTCAAGTCTGGGACAGTGAGGATATCCACCTTCAAGCTGCCCTGCCCGTACCTCGCACCTGGGCAAACTCGGGCCTTCACCTCCTCCATCTTCTCTCCAGATGGCCTGCTACCGGTCACTCGCGGTACCGGCCCCCGTCATGACAATCCAGTGAGGAAGTAGACATCAGATACATCTAATTCCAACACTTGGTCCCGTATTCGGAACACCTGTTCCTGTACGTCCCACAAGTTGACCAAATACTATAAAAGCTTTGGCTGAGCTCGCAAATAGGACAGCAGGAAATATTTCTTGAGCCCACATGCTCTGAGAGCCTCCATGCAGTCCTCATATACTAAGGCCAATGTGTCTACTTGATCATATTCTCGTTCTTTCCACACGATCACCATTTTTGTGTATTTCCCTGCAAACACAAGCCCAAAACAATAAATTAGATACTTGAATAACTTGAAATTGAAGGGAAATTGGTTTAGATTTGTTTAAAATTGGCCAAAAAACCTTCGCGGCCATTGGCATGACTGTTTCTAAAATAGCCACGCCCATGGGCGCGTTCCCTTTGGGAAAGTTGCCCGATTGGCGCGGGTCTGTGCCCGAAACCCGCGCCAATGGGTGCAACCCTTAAATTTGAAATCTTCCCTATAGAGGATGAAAAAGAAATTTAAAAAAAAAAAAAAATGGATAGAAATGGAGCAAAAGACGAGACCTCTTACCTCACACTGACGGCGCTCCGAATAGTCCACTGGATTTGTCACAATTGCCAACTGAAGATCGCACTCCAAAAGCCCTAATGTCACTCTCAAAAGGTAAAAAGTGAAAAGTAATTTTTTGTTTTACCATTTTCACCATTTTATAACTTTTTGACCCCTAAATAGGTTTTTAAAAGTCATTTTATGAATATTTTTATGAATATTTGTGTCAAAAATGGATTTTACGCCCGTTTTTGTGCAGCAACAGGTGTTTGTGCAGCTTAGGCGATGAAGCGAGTTGTATTTTATACTTTTTCGGACTCGGTAAATACATGAAAAAGTCACATTGGAGTCATATTTTTCTCTTTTCTGACTCTCTAAACGTGAAAAGAATGCCGAGTTGGTCCTCTCGACTCGTTAAACGAAAATGAGAGGCGGTCGTCTTTAAACCCTTTTCCGACTGTTTAAAAAACGAAAAGATTGTCTGGCCCTTGTCATTTCCGGTTCGTTAGTGGTCACGAAGCGACGTGGTTTTGATCGCTTTTTTACTTTTTTAGATCAGAATCACTATTTATGAAAAGTACTCCTTGGTCGTAAGGACCGGGCAGTTCTTTCGAGCACTGTTTTATACTTTTTCGGGCTCGAGAGACACAACTTCACTAAAAAGGACACCCCTGGAGTTTACTTTTCCGCCGTCTTTTCAAACTCTCTAAACATGAAAAGATGCTGAGTTCTTCCTTTGTTAGACTTGTTAAAACTAAATGACATCAGATTCCGTCGAAATGACGCCTCCCAAGCATATGGTATCCCCGTCAAGCTTGTCATCCAAAAATAATCGGGGTAGTCGCCAGAAATTGTGGGGGAATAAAGGAACCACAATTATCATCATGTCGACAGTATGTCGCTCTTGAACATGGCACTTGCCTGCATTCGTGTCTAGGTGGAGACATCTCATCTTGTTGTACATTTTCCTCCGTGGGTTTGGGTTATCTTGTTTGACCTCTCATCTACTCATCGCCTTGTCACCATGATCCCTGATCATCTGATGTCAAATACTGCCAAGTCCACTGTCGTGCCGCCGATATGTTCAATAGAAGTTGACCTCTGCAGAATATTTAACATCCCTATGATACCTCACACAAAACATTTTATCCTTCTCTGTCTCGTGTCGATGATGTGGGAAACATTATGGCCCACCTTCAATCAAGGTCACTTCCTATCGACTTCAGCTCATTATCCAGGAAGTTGACTTAGAGACTCCCTTCAGGTACCTTGGAGCCTGCATGCCTCAATGGCAAGTTCTTCATGTTCGATGCGAGGTTTTCATCATTGGCCTCTGATCGGATGATTCTATGGGTGTTCAACACCAGCTCATTGATTCGCACGTCGTGGATTGTACCTATAGTACCTTGAGGACTACTGTCATTATTGGTGGTACCTCTCACGTATGTTAATAGTTTTCATCATTGACTGTTAATCAGACGATGTTCCTGCATGTTCGACTTCGACTCCCATATTCACATGCTTGAACTTGTACTTTGTTCGGGTCAAGATGGAGCGCAAGACTCTGGATTTTGTCTGTTGAGATCCAGGTTGCATTTTGTGGATTATCATAATCACTACACGACTCATTCACTAGATGGATGGGACCATGCCTGAGTCTATTCATTGATCCTCACTGGATGGCTACGTCCATACCTTGGATCCAGTTTTTTATGTACTCTACTATGGATGGCTGCGCCCATACCATGTACATCATGTATTTGAGATATCAGTTGTACTTCGTGTAGGTTCTCTAGAGGCCGTGTTTTCAATCGACCATGTTCTTGTAAAGCATTTCACCCCTCTCTCTCTCGGGCTTCATGCTTTAGGGGGCATCTGTTACACAGTATTTTTTCACCGTCCCTGTTACCCCTTCTCCCGAACATTGGAGGACCTATTCCGGGACCTGTGAGAAGTGACATAACCTTAAAACACCTGCATTGTATCCCCTTGAGTATGTACTTGATATGTCCTGAAGACACCTTCTGCAAAATACCCATAAATATAGCCCTTTTTCCATTGGCGTTGTTCCACAATGTATCACTCGTGCCAATGGGGGAAATCCTCCAAAGAGGGCACGCCAGCTGGCGCTCTGTATCAGATTTTCACTAGCGCCAACCCAGTTGGGTAAATTTTTTAACAAACCAACTTGCGAAGGTTCTTCCTAACCTATTCATGCACGGATTCTAGTTTGAGTTAGTTCAGTTGGGCTTCAAATCTCCCACGGAGGGAAGTAGTTCTCCAGCTCTCATGGAAACTTCCTAATGATAAGGACAATCCCATGAATCTTGTGGATGATCTTATCTCCTTCTCCTCTCTCTATATAAGCTTGTTCTTTCACCTTTGACAAGCTAGTTAGTAATTCTACTCTTCAAGCTCCAAATTCTAAGTCCCAAAGTCTGAGAATTTCTAAGCTCATGCTACAAGAGGCCTTGTTCATCTCCATAAGGCTATATCTTTAAGGAGGAGATCCATGTCCAAGTAACCAAGGAGAGAGAGGCTTGTTCCCCATCCCCTACAAGCTTTGCAAGGCATGTGTTGCTGATCACCCAGCCAAAGGAGGATTTAATGTCAAAACTTGGTTGTATTCTCTTTTGTTTATCAATAATAATAGATGACTATCATTATGGTTCCACTCTTATTGTCTTTATAATGATGTTTGAGTTGTATCCTTTCTGACTGATACATAGTTGCATTTCTTAGATTTTATGCTTGTATTTGTCTTGTTCTTTGCATGTGCAGGTGTCTGTTCACGAGCATCGTGAGGATTGTGACCAACTGAAGCGAAAGAACGGGAGTGAAGACTCTTCTACGAATACTAGCGTTGGATTCGAGGTAGGCCCTCATCATCGGTCTTTACTTTGCAATTAGGAACCTGCGTGGTAGCGTTGTTTGATTGTTGCTAGACCCCATTTAGGCTAGTGGGATCACCTCTGTCCGCAGAGGGGATTTACCTGTACAACACCTTGACTCTGGTAGCGCGGAGAGGTAAGCAATATATCTTTGTCGAAAACAAGTGTGTGACCTTGCGAAAATTCAAGATATATGCCTGGGGAGGTTCTAACACATGAAGGGGAAAATGAAATGTGTCCCTTATAAGCCTGTAATAGTATGCAACCTGAAAGGAACACATGAGCAGAATGGCATCATAGGTTGGAAGCAGAGTAGTCCATAATCTAGGGTGACGAGTTAAACCAACAACATGATTCCAACAAGGTTCATACAATCATATACAAAGTAGTTCATACATGAATGCGTAAGTTAAATAACATACATTTCTAAAGAAAGCAGAATAGTCCAACTACAATAACAACATATGCATGAAAACGTGTTGGCTCTGTTATATTATATAAAGCGAAAGTTCCTTCTATACATAAAACCATGACAACCACTAGCCCCAATAGTGGAACATTATAGTCAACACCGCCTTCTCCTCCAAAGATATGTACTTGACCTACACTATGGAGAATCCACGGCTCATCACAATACTCTCCAAGCCCTTTCTAAGTAATGCCTAGCAAAATCTCTACTCCCAAAATCATGTTCTATGAGTTATGAGGTTCTATATAGAGCAAAGGGTGGGGTGACTCTTGACATTCCCCTTTGTGACTCTTGTACTACCCTCATGACTCTTCAACTTCATTACATATAACTCTTTACATTACATATGACTATTTTCATTCCACTAATGACACTTGGAATTTCACTTTACATTACATTTGATTACAATAGATACAACTCATAGTAGTGAGGTGGTCGAGACAACTCATAACACAACTTGACATGGCACTATTGACATGTATTGGCTAACTGTGGTGTCCCTGTCAAGATTCTACGCTAAGTGATGGATGTGTCCTTAGATGTACTTTTTCTTCACCCCCGCATAACTTGGTGTTGTAGGGTCTTAAATGGTCTTGGTCTTTGTAAGATGGTTCTATGCATGTGTTTCTTTCGCTTACTGCTTGATGTGCTTCGTTCGTTCATCTAGCTGCAAATATGTATTCTAGTATGTGAACTCCTTCTTCATTCGTTCATCATATCACTATGATTCATCAATGTACCTGTTCCTGCAACTCACTCATGATAGGAAGACATCAAATCCAAAACCTCCTAGTCTAGCATGATGCCTTGTTTTTCAAGTTTAGGTCTAGATGACTGGGAGGTAGGAAAGGACACTGAAAATGCATAGATCACATCTTATGCCAAGATGAATAATTCTGGAACTTGCTCACACTGTCGGGAAAAACTATGCAATGATCACTAGGAGGCAAAAATCGAGCAGTGACAGTCACAAGTGTTGAATGCGAGACGAGACCTTGAAAGGGAAAACTTTTGTGCAATTTCCAAAGGGATGATAGAGTGAAGCTACAGAGGGACTATTGGGAAGTTCTGTGTAATTTCCAAGGGGAATACAGAGAAATGTTGCTGGGAATTTCTACACAACTTCTAATGGGAAGACAGAATAAGCCTGCAAAGGGACTACTAGTCAGTTCTACGCGGATCCTGGGAGGAAGACAAGGCAGAGTGCTGGGTAATTACTGCACATTTTTCTAGAGGAAGACAAGATAGGCCACAAGGAGACCAGATAGGAATTATGTGTAGTTTCTTGAGGTTGTGCAGAGAGGGCCAGTAGAGGAACTACCGAATAGGACTGCGCAATTTATGGAGACAGTGCAGGGAAAGGCACAGAGGCCTTGGTGATTATTTTTGTGTGGTTTCTAAAGGTAGTGTGGGGCAAGAAACAAGGGAATCACTTGGGCATGTTGACGCATTTTTTGAGAGCGGTGTAGCCCCGAGTCTCAGTACAATGTAAGTTTTTGGCAATCCAGAGGGAGGCTTGACAATTGATCTTGTGGGAAGCGCTCTTTGGATTAGGCTTAGAGGCAACTTCTACGTAGTTATGGGAGGCACATAAGCTGCTCACTTCTAGGATTACGCATTGTAGCTGACCCAGAGGATGGCCTCAAGAATTACACAGTTCTGGGTAGCAAAGCAAGGTCACTGAGGCTTAATATTGTGAAGTGCAGCTCAGTTGAGGTTCAGCTGAAGGAGGTTGCCCGGTCGAGCATATTTTGAGGAAAATTTTAAGTGTTGAAAACAATTGAATTTGTGCAGGTTGACAATGTGGTCATACACTTAGCATATTTTGATGACAATAAAACATAAACTGAGTGCTGAGACTGCGCAATGCAACTCATTCAAGGTTTGGCTGAAGGAGGTTATCCGGTCGAGCATATTTTTAAGAAACTGGTTAAGTGTTGAAAACAAGTGAATTTGTGTACACTGACAATGTGATCATACACTTAGCATATTTTGATGACAAGACAACATAGACCAACAAGAAAAAACATGTGACCAGTGAGATTGTCTTAGAGCTAAGAGTGACAAGTGCGACTCTTGAGATAGACCTTCGAACGACCGTGATGAAACTTTCATGGTTGTGCTTACAACTTTGTGTGTGAGTGTGAATGATGTTCACAGATTGAAGAAAACTCATGCACACAAAGACAGGCCTTCAAAATCTCCAAAACAAGACCCTAAGCATGACAAAGCAATTAATATGCTAAAAGATGACCATTGTTCCAACAAGCGAAAGGGAGCATGACATGTATAAGAAACACATGGAATGAATTTTAGTGTTTGAAAACATGTATGTGATTGAGGACATAATGATATAACAATGATCAATAGTACTTCAAGCTACCCTAAGATATGTACTTCAAAAAGATGCACTTTACTTACCATACTTACCCTCGAGATGGTTATGCATCTGACGGAGTTTGCATGCAGTCTCGATCTTTTATCATAACTTGGTTCCTTGGTCTTTCTCCTCAACTCCTTGAGAGTCATCTAGCATGTCATATTTCCTTGTGGTCACTAAGAGATAGATCTGTCCAGTTTCAGCAGGAAGTGAACGCTGCCAGGATGAGGCCCTAGGAGGACACCTTTGTGCAATTTCTGAATGCAAGACAGACTAGGCAACTAAGGGACAGTACTGTGTAGTTTCTAAATGCAAGGTAGACTAGATAGTTAGGACAACACTGCAAATTTTTGATATGCAAGACACTGTTGTGGGATGTGGTCCTGGGAGGACACATCTGCGTAGTTTCAGGTTGCAATCCAGACTAGGTAGCTGAGGGACAACATTGCATAGATTCTGAAGACAGTGGGTTCCGATTAAGGGAAGGACACTAGAGGAAACCACTGCATAGATTTGGATGCCAAGGGAGGATAGGGTTCCTACACATTACGCAGTTCTAGTAGGCAAGGAAAAAAGCTTGAGGTTTGCAGAAGCAAAGTGTTCAGTTCCAGAAATCTAGATGAGGCTAGGTTTCTTAGGAAACTGTCTAAGTTTGAGACCAGTGAAAATAAAGTAAACAATGATAGAACTTGACTATGATCACACACTAGAACATTGCGTGAAGTGAGCGTGAAAAATGTCTATGTGATGAGAACAACCCATGCGCACAAGATTTCCCCTTGAAGCAGAAAAAATTCCCTTTGCATGACGAACGATAATCTTGATGCCCAAAGATGACACATGATGCATAAAGATGAGAACATGAACAACTCTTAAGATCAAGGAGGGAGCTTGAGATCACCAACTTACTAATAAGTGACCAAGGAACAATCGATCACAAGATCCACGATAGGATCCGAAATTTTCATGTGAGCCAAAAGTTTGGAGGGTGGTTGTAGCCACTACAACATTGGCGACAAACTGGTAGAAATCTAGCTCTCTGTATGGACCTTGTTTCATGAAGGCCAGTCTAACCCTTCTAGAATTATTGTTCGATTCTTTGATCATCACGGATTCCCCACTAGCTTGAGTGAAAGATGTAGTCCCTACCATTATCTTGATCGGTCAACACACATACCAAGCCAAGTCAACTGAGTTGTTTCGATTGGGGATGAGGGATATATTGATGCACAAGTAATATGACTGTTAGAGTTCTAGTTTCATCTCTGGTGTTGCTTCACTACCAGTAGACCTAGACAATACCTTGACAGAGTCACGCAAGAACACAAGAATCACTCTGCTGCCAGTGAGCCTGGTCAGTACCCCTATATATTTACTTGCATCACCTCTTTGTGCAGGAAGGCTTTCTCTTCTTTCACTTATTTGTTTTTCATTTTCATTTTTTTTCGAAGAATTGTGCATAGGCACTTATTTATTTCAGAGGCGGAAGAGGGAACCTGACTTATTGAGAGTAGAATAGGTTGTCCCTTTAGAGAAGAATGTTATATATACCTCTGACATACTTGTTAAGGTTTCCCCTTCACCTTACTCTACTTGACTGAGCTGACAAGGGTTAACCCAAAAAAACTAATTAGAGTAGGTGGTACTAGTTAACAGTGCAAGCATTGTGTTTTCACTAAGACTCACTCTGAATAGAACATATTTTCCATCAGGGTATCATCGACTGAAGACAAAAAGATCTTCATAAAGAGACAGGACAAAAGATGACCAAGTGCTGATATCTGTACAATCGCTCTTATATTTTGTCGGCTTGTCTCAAGATCCAAACATGGCTTCATGTGAAGCTAACCTATGACTGCAACCAAGAAAACAAACAAATAAAGCAAAGGGAATAAGTAAAGTGAAATAAAAGCAAACTCACAAAGAAAAATATGAAAGAAAAACAAAGCAAGAAATAAAAGAAAACAAAAAGAAAACACTATTCCTACTCCTATGCTATACAGTGCATGGGCCTGCTCACATAAAGTGATATTTCCAATGTAGCCACCGACACATTGGTTGACCCCTGTTGGTGAAGGTATGGTAAACAAGAAAGATAAGCATGTAAACCAACGAAGAAAAAAGATAAGACAATTCAAACCAACACGCTCGAAGTTTAAAATTGTCCACATAAAAGAAAAGAGTAAATGTGCAAGAAAAGCATTATGCAGATGTACCATGGTGTAGCAACACACTGTGTGTAGATGATAAGCACATAAACTCTTTTAACTGTGACAAAGGAACAAACATGAAAAAGGAAGAAAAATTATGTTTTGCAAGAGTGCTTGTTCTGTATGAATTCCCCAATGCATGAGCGATGGGATCACGTGATTCTGGTGGAGGGAGTGAAATATGTTAACTAGATTGATCATCAATGAAAACAGTTGAGTGATGAGGAGTCTGGGGTGTTCAACAGATTTCTAATCGGAAGTGGAACTGACCTCAGGAAAGCGAGGGCGTGACATAACCATTACTGCAAGATGAAGTGACTCGACAACTTTAGGGGTTTCCACTTCATCAATAGGTAGATCATCAAAGACCAATGGCTTAGAAAGATCAACAACAAGTGAAATAGCATCATGATCGAATGAAGTAATAAAGAAATCATGACAACCACGATCAAAAAATTTGAGATGTTCATTGTCATCCTCATGATCTGATGAATCATGAGAAACAAGGATGTTCACCCTCTGCGTTTCCATAAATGATAGATAAAATATTGAATGGATTTTCAAAGAAAGATGTGTCCTCTCCACAATGCAATGAAAAACTGACATATGGTGTGTCTTGTGGATGATCGGAAGTAGCAGTGTCTAACAATGAGTTTTCACAAGGAAAACTAAAAGTGGAAGAATCACAAGATATGTCAGGATAGAGCGGATGAAGTGCGAATGGAAAGAAGTCATCCTTCACCACGGATTCTTCTTTAGATTCCCACACACACTCATCATGAATGAAAGTGTAGGTTAGCTTCACAACATCAACTTCATTGACAACTTGATCCTCATGAACACAAAATGTGGAGTTCGTAATGGGAGAACACAACACAATGCAATCCAAAGGATCAATGGAACTAGAAGATGGAGGTTGAGAAGACAAGACAACATGACAACCAATGGGCTTGCAAACCACATGTGTGTAGATATTTAGAGTAGGTGGGGTGGGAGGATGTGATAGTTTGACAGATGTGTGCGCACCTTCTCCGACCTTACACTACGGAGCTAGATTTTCTTGATGAGAAGAGGACATATGCTCACTTTTGACAACAACCTTTTTCGTCTTAGATTTGGAATCTCTAACACCAAGGTATGTTGGGAGGGGTTCGAATGATTCTAAGATATGCAGATTCTCAGATATAAGAAGAAGATAATGAAATCTCTCATTGAGAAATTTCCAATCAATTTCATCTTTAGGAATTTGAAATGCGAGATTACGAAAGCGTTTATGAAATTTCTTAATGGATTCATCAGGTGCTTTATATAATTCTAGAATTTTTTTATTCATTGTTTTACGATCATAATGATGGAAAGCACGATCCAAATCTCTAACCAACTAATTAAGAGAGTGAATGGATGTTGTGGGAAATGTGACACACCATTGTAGTGGATTCCCTTGAAGCATGAATGCGAACAACGAGTAGGCAATGTAATATTTATGGATTTGATGCCTTACACAGAAGGCTAAAAGGCAGCTCTGTGTCTAATCCAAACTGCTCCGCCTTCATGATCATATGTGTTGCTTGACAAGTCATTCCAAAGATCCTCCAACGCTTCAAAATAATTTCCATAAGAAAGACATGTCAGAGGATAAACTATAGTATAATTCATGAAAGATGAGAAAAGATTCAAAATGGAATTTCAAGACTCATCTTGTCATCTGGCCCTCCTTCTAGTGCCATAAATGTTGATGGTTTTGGACCTGCCAACATGTAAGGGGATCTCCCTGGTAAGAAGTCCCAACTAGACCTCATACCATTTGGCGTAGGAGTCCCAGAAGTGGGTAGTACAGTAGTGCCTTGACTGTGGTAGCGTGCAGAGGTAAGAAAGATATCTTTGTCATAAACAAGTGTGTGACCTTGTGGCAAGTCAAGCTAGATGTATGGGGAGGTTCTAACACATGACGGGGAAAAGGAAATGTGTTCCTTAGAATCCTGTAATAGTACGTAGCCTGAAAGGAACACATGAGAAGAATGGCATCACGGGTTAGAAGCGGAGTAGTCCACAATCCAAGGTGACGAGTTACACCAACAACACGATTCCAACAAGATGCATAGAATCATATACAAAGTAGTTCATACATGAATGAATAAATTAAATAACATACATTGCTAAATAAAATAGAATAGTCCAACTACAATAACAACATATGCATGAAAATGTGTTGGCTCTATTATATTATATAAAGTGAAAGTTCCATCCATACATAAAACCATGAAAACTACTAGCCCTAATAGTGGAACATTACAGTTAACACTGCCTTCTCCTCTAAAGAGATTTTCTATGCATTGTGGAGAAACCAAGGCTCATCACAATACTCTCCAAGCCCTCTCTAAGTAATGCTTAGAAAAATATTGGATCCCAAAAGCATGTTCTATGAGTTATGAGGTTCTATATATAGAAAAGGGTGGGGTGATCATTGACATTCCCCTTTGTAACTCTTGGACTACCCTCATGACTCTTCAACTTCATTACATATAAATATTTACATTACATATGATTTTTTTCATTAAACTAATGACACTTGGAATTTCACTTTACATTACATTTGATTACAATAGATACGGCTCATAGTAGTGAGGTGGATGAGACAACTCATAACACAACTTGACATGACACTATTGACATGTACTGGCTGACTGTCATGTCCATGTCAAGTTGTTGCACTGCTAAGTGATGGATGTGTCCTTAGATGTACTTTTTCTTCACCTCCACATAGCTTAATATTGCAAGGTCTTCAATGGTCTTGGGCTTTGCAAGATGGTTCTATGCATGTGTTTCTTCCTCTTGTCACTTGATGTGCTTCATTCGTTTGTCTAGATGTAAGTATGCCTTCTAGCATGTGTGCTACTTCTTCATTCTGTTCATCGTCTCACTATGATTCATTAGTGTACATGTTCCTACAATTCATTGATGAAGGGACAACATCAAATCCAAAACCTCTTAGTCTAGCATGATGCATTTTTTTCTGTGTTCAGGTCTAGGTGACCAGGAGGGAGGATAAGATGCTGAAACTGCGTAGAGAACAACTTAGGCTAGGATGAGGAATTCCAGAGCTCAGTTTTCACTATTGGGAAAAAATACGTAGTGATACCTGGGAGGCAGAACTAGGCAGTGACAATCACCAGTGTTGGCTGCAAGACGAGACCTTGAAAGGGAAAACTTCTATGCAGTTTCTAGAGGATAGAGTGGGGTTGCAGAGGAACTGATGGGAAGTTCTACACAGTTTTCAAGGGGAAGATAGAGCAAGGTTGTTGGTAATTTCTACACAATTTCTAAAGGGAAGACAGAACATGCCTGCAGAGGGACTATCGGTCAGTTCTGCGCAGTTCTTAAGAGGAAGATAAGGCAGAGTGCAGGGGCAATACTGTGTAGTTTTCCAGAGGAAGACAAGATAGGCCACAGGGAGCAACTAGAAATTCTACACAGTTTCCTGAGGCAGTGCAGAGCAAGCCGGAAGAGGAACTGCCAGATAGGACTGCGCAATTTCATGAGACAGTGAAGAGAAAGGAAACATAGGCCTTGCTGATTATTTCTATGACGTTTCTGAAGGCGGTGTGGGGTAGGAAACAAGGGAATCAATTGGGCATGTATACATAATTTTGGAGTGTATTGTAGCCCTGGGTCTTAGTGTAGTGCATGTTTTTGGTAGTCCAGAGGGAGGCTTGACAATTGATCTTGAAAGAAGTGCAGTTTGGATTAGGCTTGGAGGCAACTTCTGCATAATTCTGGGAGGCAGACAAGCTGCTCACTTCCAAGATTGTGCAGTGCAGCTGACTTGAAGGACAACCTTAAGCGTTGTGTAGTTCTGAGTAGCAGAGCAGGGTCACTGAGGGCTGAAACTACGCAGTGTAGCTAAGTCGAGGTTCGGCTAAAGGAGGTTGTCCGATCGAGCAGATTTTTAGGAAAATGGCTGTGTAAAAAATAAGTAAATTTTTGCAGACTAACAATGTGATCATACACTTAGCATATTTTGATGACAAGACAAAACATGTGCTGAGTGAGATTGTCTTAAAGATAAGAGCGGTAAGTGTGACACTTGAGATAGACCTTCTAATGACCGTGATGACACTTGCACAATTGTGCTTGCAACTTTGTGTGTGAGTGCGACCGATGTTCATAGAATGAAGACAACTCATGCAAACAAAGGAAAACCTTCAAAATCACTAGAACAAGATCACAAGCATGACAAAGATCTCAATATGCTGAAAGATGATTGTTGGTACAACACACGAAAGGGAGCAAAACATGTAGAGGAAACACATGAAATGTATTTTAGTGTTTGAAAACATGCATGTCATTGAAGATAAAATGATATAATGATAATAAAAAGTACTTCAATCTACACTAAGAGATGTACTTTACTTACCATACTTACCCTCTAGATGGTTATGCATCAGATGAAGTTTGCATGCGGTCTCAATATTTTATCATAACTCGGTTCCTTGGTATTTCTCCTCAATTCCTTGAGATTAATATAGCATGTCATATTTCTTTGTGGTCACTTAGAGATAGATTTGTGTAGTTTCAGTAGGATGTGACTACTATCAAGATGAGGCCCTGGGAGGACACCTCTACACAGTTTCTGAATGCAAGACAAAGTGGAAAGATGAGGGACAATACTGGGTAGTTTCTAAATGCAAGGCAGACCAGACAGTTATGACAACGTTGTGTAGTTTTTATATGCAAGACACTATTTTCAGATGGGGAGACAGGAGGACACATCTACGCAATTTCAGGTTGTAAGACAGACTGGGCAGCTGAGGGATAACACTATGTAGATTCTGGAGATAGTGGGTTACAGCTAAGGGAAGGACATTGAAGGAAACCACAGTGTAGATTTGGATGCCAAGGGAGGATGGAGTTCCTGCCCATTACATAGTTCCAGCAGGCAAGGCAAAAATCTTGAGGGTTGCAGAAGCAAAGTGTGTAGTTCTGGAAAGCTGGATGAGGCTAGGTTACTCGGGAAATTGGCTAAGCGTGAGATCAGTGAAATTGATGTAAAGAGTGATAGAACTTGACTATGATCACACACTGGAACACTTATTGATACAACATAGATCATCCAGAACATATATAAAACATACCCCGCTTGATGTAACAACCTTCGTGACAAGAGTGCTTGAAGTGAGTGTGAAACATGTTTATGTGATGAGAACAATCCATACACACAAGCTTTCCCCTTGAAGCAAAACAAAATTCCCTTTGCATGACGAACGATAATCCTGATGCCCAAAGAAGACACATGATGCATAAATATGAGAATGTGAACAATGCTTAAGATCAAGGAGGGGGCTTGAGATCATCAGCTTACTAATAAGTGACCAAGGAACGATCGATTACAAGATCCATAATAGGCTCTAAAATTTGTATGTGAGCCAAAATTTTGGAGGGTGGTTGTAGCCACTACAACATATTGGTAGATGACATGTTGGGTTTAGTAATTTGGTATAGAATAAGGTTCTTAATGGAAAATCCTTTGAAAATATCCATGTTACAAGTATGAAACCTAATGTACGCATTATCAGTGGTGAGCAACGGTCTTCCCAGTATGAGAGGGAATCCTTCCAACTTATTTTTAGAATTAAGGACCAAAAAACTTTATTTCCAAGAATCCATGGAGATGATAATATCATCCAGCGTCCCTTCTCAACTTATCATGGATCTGTCTTCTAACTCCAACATGGTTGGGGTTGGTTTTAATGTGTTTATTCCAAGGAGGTAACAGGTTTCAAGTGTTATGATGTTTATAGTAGCTCCTAATTCCACTAAAGTATTTAGAAACCTGAGACTTTGAATATAAATAGTGACAACAGGGTTTCCATTATCATCGTATTTGATTGGTATCTTCCTTCCTAAAATAAGGTCATAAAGTTTCCCAATGACATGGACTATAGGAGGGTATTTTGGTTTTCTTCTAGGTTTCTTGAAACATATATGTTTGATTGTTTTAGTGTAAATAGGTATTTATTTTATAGCTTGGAGAAGAGGAATTTTAATACACAAGTTTTTGTAGGTTTTAACCCCGTACAAAAATTACCTGCATACGAATTCTAAATCACAGGAAAAAATAAAAATGCGAGAGCATAACACATAAAACACATATACACAGAGATTTCCCACTGGATCTCAAAACCGAGACTACCAGCTTGATTTTTCATTATATTCCTTTCAATGTTACAATACATATTTATACATGCCGAAGCATCCAATACCATGGACCGAAAACCATCGCGTCCAAAACCATGGACCGAAAACCATAGGTAGGTTCGCCCAATCTAATATAGGGTCCAAAAAAAAAATTTCTCGGGGCGCTGCCCCAAACCCCCGGACAAGGGGGGCTGCCGCCCCCCCTGTGACCCCCCCGCTGCGCAATCAACGCAACAAAGGGGGGGCTCCGCCCCCCCTCTAACCCTCCGATTCACTACGCAGGTTAGTCGTGGAAAGAATATAACACAACCCAACAGTTTTGTAGCTCACCTATGACATCGAAAACGGGATATGTGGATGGTCTTACTATGGCCAATATTTGTAGAAACAAAGGAGTCACATATGTAACTTTACTGTGTTCTTTATTCTTAATCAGTTTACTAGGTAATTCGGTTGTAGTGATGATCACAATAGAATGGGGTTTCTTTTACTGATGTTTCTCTTAGGTAGAATTTTCATCTTCTAATTGCTCTAAGTTCCTTGGGGGGTCCCCTGGAAAAATTGTTCACCCATATCTTAAGTGGATTTCATTACATTCTAAGGATGGAGGACAACATTTAGAAGTGTCAAGGATTTCTAAAAGCTACACATGCCTATTGTTTGGATTTGGATTTGGATTTGGCTACACAAGAAGCTGAGGGCTAATGGAGGTGGAGCATTTGGGGGGTAATCAAAGTGGTGGTTGTAGTGGTTCTAATGGTTGTAGTGATGGTTTTCATTGAGGCAACATTCCCATTGATTGATTGATAGGTATGAAGGGGCACTACCAGTTTTGGGACCACATTTGCCCTTGATTAGGATGGTTTAACCATTGTCAAGGATACAAATTGATTTGCGAAATTTACGATGGTGGTGCAAAATATTGTTGGTTTGACCAAGAAGATATAGGAAATGGTTGATTTAACCAAGGTGATGGGGGATAGGGATGAGGTTTCTAGGTGGTATTGGAATGTTATTGGGGTGCCCATTTAGTCCAGGAAACTATTATTGACTAAATTGTCTAGGAAAAAACATGGAAGTCATGAACTCTACTTGTAGGATGGTTTTCCCACTATCACCATTGTGCCATGAAATACACAGGTTTTGGATCTTCCTCAACTTCCTTAAATACGGCCTTCAATCTAGGAATAGAGGGATAGTGATCAGTCGAGTGTTATTTGGTACATATAGCACAGATCTCAACTATATCCAATGGGAATTTCTTATGGCCATTTTTTCATCAGCAGGGAGTGCAAAAAATTGCCAATGCTTGTTCTCCTTTAGCCTTCTTCTATTTTACCTGCAATATGTCCAATTGTGTAGTCAATGTGCTTAATATATCAAGTTTAAATTTTCCAATAGATTACCAATTTTTGCATGCATGACTTCTCTACCTGTAGTTCTATTGGTTCTACTGTATGGGTCATGAGTTTTGATCTTAGTCCGTGTGCTACCACGTGAACACCTGATGCACAATTTCACAATACCATCATAATCTTCTTTGGAAATATCACCCTGCCCCATTAGGTTAAGTGTTTCTATCCATTCATCCTTCATTCCTCTAATTAAGGCAGTTTTCAATACTTTAGACAGAGTGGGGTTTGGAAATCTTTGCAAGCTATATTCGAACCTTTCTATATATGTTTCTAAGGTCTCATATTCCTTAAATGTCATTTTAAATATCTCTTCCTCTAAATCTCTAGATTGGAAATAATCCTGATATTTGGTAAGGAAGGTTTGTTTCATGTGATTCCATGAGTTAATAGTACCACCCCTTAATCCCATGAACTAGCGTAGTGTTTATCCCTTTAGAGTGGAAGAATCAGATTTGGTTGGGGGGTCATTGGTATAGTAATATACTTGACACAGAACATTGAATTCAAATTAGAATGCGTCTAGGTCTTCGAAGGCGATTCCATGAAAATTTGGAATATTTTGAAGTGGAACAACCTTCATGGGTGCATTGGCTTGCGGATTGACGATATGGTACTCTATGGTCAAATTTTGTGTGCCTAATACCTACCCAACCATTTGATTAAAAATTTGTCAGTAACCCTCAAGAATCCAAAAATCAGGAGTACTAACTAAAAAATACTGGTATGGTGGCAAGACTCTGAACCTTGTCTAGGTCTTATGACACTACTCAAATCAGGAATTGTAATTCCCTCTTTCACAATAGGTGTCGTAGGAGATCCTTACTCAGGTGATTGAGGGTGTAGATCACTTGTTTCACCTCTTCCTTCCTTTAAATTACAAGAGTTCCCCTCACTCTTGATAAAAGAATCGAGATGCTCACTTAGTAAGTCTTGAAAGCTCTGCTCATATCCCACAGTTTTTTCATGAATCTTAGCTTCAACCGCATCAGAATATTTTTCTACTAGAGGGGAAATAACAATAGATCCCTTCCCTGATATTATCCAGCAACTATTGAGGCTTGAAATGTTTCCCTTTGAATGATTTCATCTATAAATGTCGCTCATCCACCAAATTCATCCCGACTTTTAGTACATTTTGAAACAAATTTTTGATCTATTTCTACCTGGTTCCTACCTCTAATGTTCTTCCCTAGTCATGCATACTAAATAGTTTGAATCTATCAACTGAGGGCAGACAGCACCACATGTTTATTTTTACCAGGGTGCGTGCATACGTTCTTATCTTTCATCTTCAATATCCAACCCTTAGGGAGTCATGTCTGAAACTAAGTATAGTAGCACTCTCTTTTGAAAACCTCCCCAACAACAACACCAAAATGTTGGGACAATTAATTGTTCTAAAGAATCAACAAACTACCACATATTAAATTATCAACCTGAGGACTCGTCTGATTATTTCAAGCTTGTCTACAAAGTATATGCAAGAGATGGTCCTAAAATTAATTCTAACAAATTCTCTAATAACAAGCAGATTAACTAGAATGAAAGAACCAATTCCTAACTTGAGACATACATTCAAAAGATCTAATTTTCAGGTAAACTGTATTCTCCAAAAACCATTCAAAAGTATTGAATTTTGATCACTGTTCACAAGAAATAGCAAGGAAAGCTATTGAATGTTATGTTTCTACTTAGGAAACAACAGTAGAAAAATCAAAGGAATGGTGCTGGAAAACCATACTCATGAAACAGAAAAGAGTGATTAGAAAGAGGAGAAATGAAACTAGTACAAAAGCATCAATAATTAAGAGATAACCTTTAGGAAATGGTAGTAAAGAAACATCAATTACATCATTTATTTCGAGAACGATACTTGCAAATCAATATCATGACCATCAATACTATCTCTACTCAAAAGAAAGTACATAACTTGCAATTAATATAGTAGATGAATGATCGATGGAAAGAAATAAAATGTGAATTTAATAATACAATTGAAGACAATGCCTCATCCAAGAGTAGGCCTGACCTACTGGAGTCAGATTACCTTGTATAAAAGATCATAATAGTGGAGTAACTATCAACATTAGACGTGCATTATATTATGAAAAATTATTACAGTCAATGCTTTTAGTAAGTCTATCAAATGGATGAAAGAGTTACAAAAAGCTCCCTTTCAAGACACAAGCCCCTGTCTTTATACCACATTTGAGGGAGATAAAAACATAAAATATTTTAAGAAACAACAATCTTGAGAATCTAAATATCCTCAAGATGCTCGTTTTTAGTTACAAAGAGTCTTAATATCGCCCATATAAGAAAATCAAGGGCTTTGTCCCTAACATATTTAATTAGATAAGAATCAACCTTGCTTAATCTGCCACAATTGGTTGAGACAACATCATTCTATCCTGATTTTACCACGAACATCTCTAGAAACAGCATCAAGTGTCAGTTGCCCATGTTATATAGCAAAAACCTTGTTCATAGTAAAGATTCAACCATGAATAAATAATGTTTTGTTAATCAAAATAGTACGTCTAAAAGGTGAAATGGTAAAAGTAAAATAATTCCTTCTAAGATATCATAAATATAAGAAAAAGACAAGAAAAAAGACATTAAAACTAAGGAATAAGATAAGAGAATCATGACAATTTTGAGGCCCAACATTTGGTTCAAATATCTGTGAAACGTTGTGAATATGAATCCTTGGTTGATTGTGCTCTCCCAACTTTTATTAATCCTACAACACCTATAATCTCAGAGGAGGAACCTATGGTCCCTTTTGTTCCTTGTCCTCCTCCATTTTCATTTCCTAACAAAGTAGTATCTCGCTCTATTGTTGAAGTTGAGAAATTTGAGAATCAAATTGCATCCTCCTCTTCCACCTTCTTTTGCTTCCCATGGTCAAGATCTTATCTGAAAAAAATTTCAATGTTATAATAAATCCATGGAGCCTAAGGTGAATATTGATCCCTTGATTCCTAATATGACCACAATATTGAATCTGACACCATTAAAATTGTTATTTCTTCAAGGGATACATGTCAGTAGTTGTTATATACACCTTATGGCCTTTTGCACCTTGATTCGTTTGATCAATCTGATCTACCAACAAGTCCCTTAGATACTCCATTCTCAATTTGTTGTTCCAGGTTTTGAACAAGTACAAGGTGGTCACATTCCATAGATAGAGGAGTACAAGGGTGAAGATACTTTTGATATATCTTCCCTATTTCAAAGCCCTCTATGTTAAGATGTTTCATTTTTCATTCTTCATTGATATAGAATCTTGTGATCTTGAAAATCAGTCAAATGAAGTCAAAGCACTTAACCAGGAGAAAGCCTTGGATAATCATCATTTTAATGACCATGATCCATTTGATGAATTCCCAAGTATATTGGCCAATATTTTGATTCCTAAAGAATATATTGTTATAGGAAATTATTTATCTTACAATCCCTTGTGTCATGTTACAACTCAATCTAGTAGGGGTCCTCAGAGAGGTTCCAAACGGGAAACTACTAGACCAAGTGGCAACAATGGGACAAAGACCCACTGTCACCTCAGTCAATGTTCCCTGCTCTTTATGGAAATTCACCAATGGGAGGAGTCTCGTATAAGAGAAATCAATAATGATGGTATATCAATGATGGAGAGGTAGTGATTTCAAATACCATTCATAGGAGATACTCAAATGAAAAGAGATTACTTTCTCAAGAAGCAATGTGTAGGGCTCTCCAAGAAAATCTTTAGAGGAAACCTAGACCTAGGGATGAGGGATATTCCTTGATAAGGGATTCCCGAGACCTAATATTCTTATGACAGAGGGTTACTAAGATGATCCTTGTGAAATTAAATGATAAAGAGTATGGGACCACAAACAAACCCAAGTGGACCTAAACATGGTCAAGGGTTTCAAGTGAAACTTTAAACAAAAGATCCTAACCAAGTAAGGGAGGAGAAAAGGATCAAAGAAATTATGTTTGACTTGAGTTTTCAATACAATGGTCCTTAATGAAGCCAATAACCAATGGAACCTAGGTTTAAGTATGGAATTGGAACTAGAGATTGGGATAATTCCAAATCTATCCATGGGAAGTTTCTCAAAATTTGTGAGGGCCTAGAGGACACCCCAATGCAGTTGTAGTCCAACTCGCTCACCAAATGGATTGCTTCAATAAAATTCATGTGATGCCTTAGGAGACTCTAGGGTTATGGATCAGAAAAATAAAGAGAGGGAGGTGAAAACATTGTTCGTTGAAGTGATCACAAAGGATTATGTTGAAAATTGGTAACTCGGGTATGAATTTCTAAAAATAGAAAGTCTAAAAAGTATTTCTATCGATAGAAAGTCTAAAATAGAATTTTTAAAAATGTAAAGTCTCAAGTATGACTTTCCAAAAATATTAAATCACCTCGCATCAATTGGTAATCAAGTATTGTTGATGGAAAATCCCTCCTGATCACAAATAAATCCTAATAGTCCAATTTCGACTTAATCACCATTATTATTATTATTATTATTAAAAATAAATTCAATTCTCTTAATCATGTCATATTTAACTCCCCTCAATTAATGCACATGTTACTCTCTTTCTCTCTCTCTCTCTCTCTCTCTCTCTCTACACACACACACACACACACACACACACACACACACACACATTAATGCTCTTACACACCTCTTACACTCTCTTACACACTTTAATGACTCGTCATAAAAATATTCCTCTTACACCTCTTTAATGCATAAGTTACACTTCTCTCCTAAATACATAAATTACACTCCTCTCCTTTATGGCATGAATTACACTCTTATTTTGTCATATGTAACTGCTCCCGAAGGCATAGGAGTTACTCACTCATGAATTTGACTTTCTTTCTCTTCCCATATATTTGTGCCTATCATCCTCACTTGATATACTTGTGCTTCTGAAAGGATAATTTGAACTTGAGAAAGAGAGAGTTGGAGAGTCTAGAGGAAGATTGAGAGAGAGTATTGAAGAGCAAGAGCATATCTTGGAGAGTCAAAGTGATTCAATGTTTGCATCAGCTACTGCTATCAGAGATATTCTTTAGATTTGGGTGAACTTCTTCATTCTCTCATTGTACTTTGTAGCTTTGTTGAACAATTGATTTCTAATAGAAAAAGAATCTGGTTGGGTTTCCCCTTGTGGGTTTTCCCCTATTCATTGACCTACTTCTTTGTGTCTCATTGAGTTTTTAGTTGTCTTCCATTGTGCATATGGTTTATATGGTTTATGTTCTATCTACAATTACTTAGCTTATTTTGTAGCATAAAGAAGTTGTGGACTTAAGAGATTGTAACAGCATAGAAAATCAAAATTTGAACATGGTATTAGATCTTTGGTGAAAAGCTAAAGAATACAAATTCCATCTCCATCTCTCTTTCTGTTGAAATATCTCTTTTTGTCTGCTCCATTTGTAGCACTCTTTCTGTAGAAATATCTCTTGTTGTCCACTCCACTTCCAATTCTCTTTCTATTGAAATATCTATTATTGTTCTTTCTTTTGCTGCTCATTTTCTGCTAGAATATCCCTTCTCATTTGTTGTTAAAATACCACTTGTTGCCCCTTATTTTTTACTGCTGAAATCTTATTCATTGCTTCTTCCTTGCTACTGACATCTTATTTGTTGCTCCTTATTCGCTGCTAAAATCAGAAAAACTTATTTGTTTTCCTATTTTCTACTGAAAGAAGAACCAAAATCAAAGTACTTTCTTGTTTATTCTCTTTCTAGTTCCTCTCCCGGAGATTCTTGTGACAACTAGTTGGTTGATAATGGTGCTTCAATGCACTTTATAGGTTATAAAGAAGTTATCTCAAATATGGTTGAGAGGGAGACATATCTGGAAATTATACTACATATCCTATAAAGGGATTTGGTTTTGTTTCTTATTATCTTGATCAATAATTTTTATATGTACCTGGTTTAAAATTAAGGTGTTGCATGTGTTTGGTAATTATGGTTTTTGTATTTGTTAATGCATGTAAAAATAAATAATAGTTTTACTTTTGTTTATGCATGTGCATGAAAGCATTGCCTTGACAAGAAGTATAATGCATAGAAGGTTATGAAAGAATAGTGATAGAAATTGAATGTTGAAGATATATTGATTTTAATTCTCTCACATGATATGAAAAGACATAATCTTATGGGTTTTTCTAATTTTGATACTAGACTTTACTGACAATAGTGGTTGTAGGTAAGGATCATGATTTTTTACAGAAGATAGAATGATAGTTTTCTACACTAAACTCTTTTATAGTGGTCAAAGATGAATTATATATAATATCATTGCAAACAATGAATTCAATATATATATATATATATAATTATTATTACATGCATTGATTCATAAGAAGTAATCATCAATATGAATTGTGGCATTGAAAGTTCACTCATCTTCACTATAAAACATTACCTCATGTGAAAAAACATGGTTTCCAAAATGCCTGAGATTAGAGTGGATCATGATGGAGTTTTCCAAGTGGTGTTCAAGAAGATACATTTCTTCTACAAATGACATATGACTGATGGATAGTGATAGCTTAAAGAGTAGCATGATCTGGATTATCCATAGTATTATGCTCATTCTATTGATGTTTCGAACCCCAAAGGGGATCCATCATCAGAACTAAATTTGATAGAATATGAATGATAGTTCCTTGAGAGAAGAATCTTCTGACCAAAGTATATATAAACCTAGAAATTGATAAATTTTTATAGAAGCCGACCCTTATATATATGAATTCTTTTTATTTTTTATTTTAATTTATTATAATAATTTTAGTTTAATTATTTTAATTTTGATTATTCTAGCTTTAATTATTCTGATTGTTTTAATTATTTGATTTTAATTATATGTTAGATAAATAGATAAATTAATTCATAATACTAATCGTAAGTTTATTCTTATAATGTAATGTAATTTTATTATTTTTATAATTAGTTTCATTTTATTTTTATAATCTAAGATAGCTTAAAATCTAAGATAGCTTAAAGAGTTCATATCAAGAGGGAGCTAACATTAAAAAATAAGTATTTTCAAGTCTTATGTTGTTTCTTTGTGTCACTGCTCTTGTTTATGTTTATCTTTATAGATAATTAATTATTCTTCCTGCATGGGTATTTGAATAATTATATCACTAACTTCTTGATGAGGATGCGATCAAGAAAAACAGATCTTGAATATCATCAAGGTGCATAATAGTGTAGGAAGAGTAAAATCCAAGAGGAAGTTGGTACAAGAATAATGAAAAATCCATGCTGACATCTAGAAAAGAAAGAAATACTTGCATCATCACTAGGTATACTTTCGTTATGTCTATTTACTTTCCTACTATTTCTCTTTCTCTTGTTCTAGGATCAACAAGTACATTTGATGAGTGTGAGAACCAATTCCTTTGTATCAATATTGAGGAAGGTGTCGAGCCATCCCATGGCTTGAGTGGAAATGAAGTGGACAAGATCTTAAGACTTATGCAAAGAAGTTGGAATCAGGAAAGAGAACAACATCCGATATAAACTATAATAAAATGGGCACTTAAGGATATTTTACTACCATGTCTATTTTCATGTGCCAAAGGAAAAGAGTACCAAGTTGGAAGCTTCAGGTAAGAAAGGTATGATTGATGGTTATTATGAAAATTCTAAATCTTTTAGAATATATGTACGTAGACAAAGAAATATAGAGTTTACTAAAGATATAACATTTGATGAATACAAAAATTTTTGAAAATCTATAGACACTCCTCCTCTAACTAATGTTGAAGAACACAATGATGTCTTGGATACATAAGAAGATCACAAGACTAAGACTGATATTTCTGATGAACCCATGGATCCTATGGAGTCCTTGGATCCTTCTTTGTGTGCTATAAAAATATGATTATGGTTTCATGACACTTTATAGGATGCTGATAGAAATGTTGGTCCCCAATGAACTTTCAGAGAAAACAAGAAACCATGCCGGTTCCAAGAATACGTGGTAGCCATGAGCAAAATTATTCAAGTTTTACCATGCACTTTTGAAGAAACAGTGAAATATCAAGTGTGGAAAGATGTAATGGTTGAAGAATATGAGTCCATCATTCATAATAATGTATGGGAAGTGGTTCCAAGACCACAAGGTAAATCTTTTGTGTCTTCTAAATGGATGTATAAAACTAAACATGGTGTTTATGGCAATACTAAAAAATATAATGCTACATTTGTGGTCAGAGGGTTCTCTCAGAAAGAAGGAATAGACTATAATTAAATCTTTTCACTCGTAGTCCATTATACAACCATTCAATTTATTGTGGCTCTAGCTGCTAGCCAAAGATGGTCCCTTCACCAAATGAATCAGAAGATTGTTTTTTTTCATGGCTTCCTCAAGGAAGAAGTATTTGTAGAGCAACCACAAGGATTTGAAGTACATGACTGGAAAAATCATGTGTTCAGACTAAGAAATCCCATTATGGTTTTAAGCAAGCTCCAATAGCTTGGTATGCCTGCATTGGTAGCTTCTTGATGAAGCTTGTTTTTTCTAGAAGTAATCTTGATCCAAATCTTTACTTAAAGATAGTCCAAGGTATGCCTTTTGATTTTGGTATTATATGTCTATGATATATTTATGACTGGTGGTGAACCTCTTATCCTCTAGTGTAAGAGGGAGTCAGCTTCTAAATTTTAAATGAAATATCTTCATTTGATGCACTAATTTTTGTGTCTTGAAGTATGGCAAAGACCTGGTGGAATTTTCCTTTCTCAAGGAAAACATGTTTTCAAGCTACTAGAATGATTTGGTCTAACATAATGCAACTCCATGAATTCCCTAATGGAAATGAATTTCAAGAAGCTGTGTAGTGAAGCTATAGGCCTTGATTTGGAAAATTCTTTTGAGTATATTCAACTGATTGGGGCACTAATGTTCTTAGTGAACACTATACTAGACATATGTTTTGCGGTCGATACTCTGAGACAATATATGATTAAGCCATCACATGCACACTAGATTCCTGCAAAGCGTGTGTTGATATACCTACATGTGACCATCAATATTAGATTGAGATATAGAACTAAAAATGTAAGAATTCATGGATATATTGATTTCATTGGCCTGGTAACTCTACTAATAGAAAGAGCACTTCTAGGTGTTGTTTTAGCTTGGGATCTGCCATGAACTTTTGCATGAGAAGAAAGAAAAAGTTTATCGCACTGAGTACAGTTGAAGTTGAGTACATTGCTGCTAGCATGTCTAGTTATGAGGCAATATGGATGAGGAATATCTTTTGAGAGCTACTTGAGAAAGTTCTAGACACAACTATTATATATTATGACAATAAGAGTGGGATTCGTCTTGCAGAAAATCCTATGTTCTATGAAAAGTCCAAGTACATTGAGATCAAATATCACTATATATGGGACATGGTGCAAAGAGGAGTAGTGAGGCTCCATCATATTTTGATTGATGATTATATATTTAACATTATTACCAAGCCTTTACTAAAAGGAAATTTATTGGTTTTTAGAGAACAACTTGGACTTATGAACATGACCCTCCTGGGAAGTGGTCACAACTAATTGAGAAAACTGAGCTTCCTTTCCCCCCTGTCAAATCTCACGGGATTATGAAATGATGTCAAAAATATCCTGAGGATGAAGGACCTCTTATGTAGTGTGTGCCACAAGAGTAGGCCTCAGTATGCATTTAACCTATAGTTTGGGGTGTGGGAAGAACCACCAATTTGGCCAATAGGTGTAGTGAGACTTGTTTGTGTGACTTGTCTAGAATACAGGTGTTTCACCACTTAACATTTAATGACACTTGGATGTGCGATATCATTTTCATGTGTTGACAAGTGGACCCCCCCAAGAAGAAATGAAACTTGGTTGTGTGAGATCCTTGTCATATGTTGGCAAGTGGCATTCCCCCAAAGTGAATATAGGGTGATAGATGAATCTCCCCTATGATGATTCTTCTTCATTAGAGTGAGACATCATTGTTATAGATGATACAGAGCATAGATGAACAAATATGAGCATAGAAAGTAGAGATATTTATTGCATAAAGAAATTCCCCCCTATCTGAGGGGGAGTGTTGAAAATTGGCATCTTAGGGATGAATTTCTAAAACTATAAAGTCTCGAGTGTGACTTTCCAAAAATAGTAAATCACCTTGCATCAATTGGTAATCAAGTATTGTTGATGGAAAATCCCTCCTAATCACCAATCAATCCTATGAATTAATCATCAATATTATCATCATCATTATTATTATTATTAAAATTAAAAATAAATTCAAGTCTCTCAATCATGTCATATGCAACTCCCCTCTATTAATGCACATGTTACACTCTCTCGTTTTTAATGGATTCATTCATCTCTCTCTCTTTCATGCTCTTACGCACCTCTTACACTCTCTTGCACTCTCTTATGCATCTTAATGACTCGTCATAAAAAAAATCCTCTTACACCTCTTCAATGCATAAGTTACATTCCTCTCCTTTATGGCATGAGTTACACTCTTATTTTGGGATATGTAAATTCTCCCCAGGACATAGCAGTTACTGCCTCATGAATTTGACCTCCTTTCTCTTCCTATATATTTGTGCCTCTCATCCTCACTTGATACGCATGTGCTTGTGAAAGGAGAATTCGAACTTGAGAAAGAGAGAGTTGGAGAGTCTATAGGAAGATTGAGAGAGAGAGAGTCTTGAAGAGCAAGAAAATATCTTGGAGAGATAAAGTGATTCAGTGTTTGCATCAACTACTAGTATTAGAGATATTCTTCAAATTTGGGTGAACTTAATCATTCTACCATTGTACTTTGTATCTCTATTGAACAATTGATTTCTAATAGAAAAAAAATCTAGTTGGGTTTCCCCTTGTGGGTTTTCCCCTGTTCATTGACCTACTTCTTTGTGTCTCTTTGAGTTTTTGTTTGTCTTCCATTGTGCATATGTTTTATATAGTTTATGTTCTATCTAAAATTACTTAACTTATTTTGCAACATAAAGAAGTTGGGGATTTAAGTGATTGTAACAGCATAGAACATTAGAATTTCAACAGATTAGACCAGTGCCTAATCTATTGGGATAATGGATTAAATGAGATTTAAAACTTTGGAATATATTTTACCCAATCAAGGAGTTACCCAAAAACTTTGCATGGCCCTAAATGTAGCAACTAGATTACCAAAGAAATTTATACTTCTTCTACTACAATTTTATGGCTTATAAAGGAAATTATTAAGATAATGTTCCCTTAGGAACATTCATTCACTATACCCAATCATGTAACATATTCAATATCCTCACAAAATCAATATTTGACAAATTCACATTTCATTAGGGAAGAAACTTAGATTTCATCACTGCAAATTCCATACATTATACATGAGCACATAAAATAGAGAAATATACCATGAAAAGAATTTACAAGTATAACGAGTATATCCAATCATCAAAGAAAGGGAAAATTGAAGCTCCAAGACCAAGACAATATTTCCAAATATCAAAATCCATCAAAGATCATCCAATTCATCCTCCAATAGCTATAGCGAAATTCTCAAGAAAAGATAAAGATCCAAATCCAAGTGATGATGAGAATCAAATGATCTTCTCATCAATATATATCATGATTTATCTAATTAGGCCTAATGATTCCCCAGTTAATAAGATAATGTACAAAATAGCATTAATTGGTGACAAGCCCACCAAGATAGCTCCATATCATGAAAATAAGTCTCTCAAGAAGGCCAAAATGATATATACAATAGGTAAAAGGGTCATTGAAAGGCCAAATGGAGTCCAACATGCTCCAAATTGATTGGAATGGATCAAAATATAGTGATAAAGAGGTGGCCCCATGATATCCAAACAAATGACCTGTGGTGCTCCCAGGTGGGTCTGGGGGCACAAAACATCCTCATGGGTCTCAAAGTGGATCAAACAAGTGTGTATCCCATTTGTAAGGGCTAGAAAGATGATATGAGCCCTCCCTATGCCTCCCATAGCAATACACAACCTTATTTGGGCCCTAGATCATCTTCCATGTGTATGGTGCAAGTGTGTAACTAGTTGGGCAAGGCGGTCCATGTCCATCATCATCACAACTAGGTGGAACACGAGTGAGAAATGGATAGAACTGAAGGATCCCATGGAATTTATTTTTACTCTCTACTAAATTGGAGGCCCGTGGCTCTCAACGCACACCTTGCAAATTCTAATATAACTCTCTAGAGGACTTTGACCCCGTATAGGGAGACTAAACCCCAATATGGAGACCAATTTACAACCCTGTATAAGATCCAATGTGTCTCCTTGCCTTCAAGTACAACAAATTAGAAAGTGTAATTGAGTAAATGGGTTTACAAATCATGGAACCAAGTGGACACTTCATGGTGGCACACCCTTCCATAATGAGCTATAGAGTGTACATGTGTCTCAAAGATGAAGAATGAGGTTAATTAAGGACCCTATTAAGTGGTTTAAACCTCTAAGGGAATGGCAGGTCCATGGTGCATCCCTCAAGTGGAAGGTGTCATGTGATATAATGGTGGAACAGAGTGGGGGCATCAAGGGGAGGCCCCAAGCCACTTGCCACAATACAAGAGTAGTTATGATAAGGGAAACCACGTATCATAAATTTTCAGACTGGATCCATCAACAACATTATTCAATCATCAAATATATCTACATCAACCAATCTCCTTTTGAACCAACCACAATTGAATCAATCAATCACTTTGACAACCCATCAATCTGATCATTCATAATGTTGTCACCAGAATACAGTCACTAGAACCCAAGCCATAACCCAGAACACTGCAACATAAACAGAAGAAACTAAAACATAAGGTATACACTACTTGCATGTATCTAACCTGTGTGCATACGCACTTTCCTCAAAGTGAAACAACGTACAGATCTGAAAATCAAATTTATGATGTATACACTGCTTTGATATGCAGAACCTACATGTATACACTTCTTTTCTAAAGTGAACCTACGTACAGATCTATAAATGATGATTTAAACATTACAACAACTCCAAACTTCAGTCATACCCAGATCATCATATTTACAGACTACAACATGCGTCAGTTATTTAGATTCATGATCAAACCACATAAAGATAATTCACTTCAAGTCTTAAGATCCTAATACATCATTAGATCTTATCCTTCATCAAACACTAAGGTTCATCCTTGGTTCAGATAAAGCACAACATCATAAGCCAATAACTTGCATATTAGATCTCACACTTCATCAGATATTCAATGCTTGCACACTTTGGCCTAATGATCTTCTCCTCTCAAGACCATGGACCAAAACCACTTAGGACCAATACCTTGGACCAAATACCTAGGGTCAATACCCCGGACCCAATACCTTGGACCAATACCATGGATCAAAATACCATGGACCAAATACCTCGGACCAAACACTTAGTTTTCCAAGGTATACGCACTTTTCCTTTTATGAAATTGTGTGTGTACATATACGCGACTTGTATACAGTGAACCCGCGTGTATACGTGGCTTAGCAAATGGTGAACCTGCGTATACCTCTCTTTCTTCATTTTGTGAAGTTTGATCTGTAGCTCTATGTTGTTAACCTGTTGTACTTTGATCTGTCATCTGAGTGAGTTTCAATCAAGGACAACACCTGTGTCATAATGCCAACAATCTCTCCCTTTGGAATTAATGGCAACACCAAGTAACTCTCCCCCTTTGTCATCAAGGGAAAACGGTCATGCTCCCCCTGAGTACATGCTAAAATTCTCTGATATGCTGAAGTGTGTTGATTGAGCTCCTATGATTGATTCCATGCTCTCCCTCAGCATAAGCAAGGTATGCAAAAATATGTTCTAAAAGAATAACATGACTCTATACATACATCACAAATGACCTTCCTATCACCAATGACTCATACATACATCCATCTCCCAACCAAGTGGGGATATACCAAATTTGACTCATCCACACAACCAAGTGGGGATATATCAATTGTTTATACAGGTCAAAAACAAGAAACATTACATCATCCATCCCATGCTTAGCGGGGTTACAAATTAGGTCTTTTTCATGATCGTTACATTAAAAGATATACATGACATATATAACAGAGACCAAATATCTTAAACAAGACCATGATAGTCATTAGCAACTATCATCAACAACATTTGTCAATCAACATCCAGACTAGCAACCATGTTCTCCCCCTGAACTTGTTCCACCTGAAACAAAAAACAACTATGTGAATATGTACCGAGATCTTCTAAGATAATGCCAACAATGCATTATTAGAAGCATATGCTCCCCCTGAACCTGTGTTAGATGTTCACTGTCAGATCTGATCATTTCATATATCAGAAGCATTATCAAGGCATCATCATCAATCAGATATACATCAAGTTATCAACAACTTATGAGAACCAACATATTTCCACATGTCATCAATAGACTGTAACCATCATCGAGCAGAGTAGATAATTCACTAAACCATATCAGACCCCTTTCTCCTGAGTCTGGCCCATTGCTTTTCCTCAAACCAACATATACGCGATTCTACCCACAAAAACCATTGTATATACGCGACTACACTTCATGAAACTCGCGTATAACCACCTCTCTCTGAAGAAGATAGGATTTAACAACAAGATGATGCAGCAACTACTCCCAGCTTTTGTTTGAGATATTCAAATGTCTCTCTAGGTAGTGGTTTAGTGAATATATCAACAACCTATTATTTGGAGGGAACATACTCCAATTTGACCATTTGTTCAAGCACTTGTTCATGTAGAAAATGATATTTGATGGGTATGTGCTTGGTCTTGGAGTGCATGACTGGATTCTTTGAAATATTGATGGCACTTGTATTATCACATAGAATGGAGATGGGTGAAGTACATGTGATCTGAATGTCTTGCAAGGTTTTCATAATCCAAAGTAGTTGTGTACAGCAAGATGCAGTAGCCACATATTCTTCTTCAACTGTAGATAATGCAATTGAACTTTGTTTCTTGATGAACCAAGACACTAGCCTAGAACCCATATACAATGCACCACCACTAGTGCTTTTTCTGTCATCAGCACTTCCTACCCAATCTACATTTGTATATGCATGAAGTGTAAGATTTGTATCTATAGGATACCATAAACCAAAGTTCTGTGTTCCTCGAAGACATTTGAAAATCCTTTTGACTGCCTGAAGGTGTGATTCCTTTAGATTTTCTTGGAATCTTCCAACTATTCCCACTGCATGCATAATGTCCAGTTAGGTACCTGTAAGATAAAGCACACTGCCAATCATGGATCTGTAAGTTGGTTGATGTACTCTTGTTGATTCACCATTTGAGCTAAGACTGCATCATGTTACCATTGGGGTACATACTGGTTTAGAATCTTCCATGCCGTATCTTTTCAGGATCTGTTTGAGATATTTGGTTTGTGAGAGAAAAATACCATCTTTATTTTGTTGAACTTGTAGACAAAGAAAATAGGTAAGCTCGCCAACCAAGGACATTTCAAATTCTTGCTGCATTACTAAAGCAAAATTTCGACTCATGGATTCTTCATTCCTACCAAAAATGATATCATCAACATACACAACAACTATTAGAAATTTATCAGTGTCTATCTTTGTATATAGATTGCTATCTGCTGAGCCCTTTGAAAAACCTTGTTGGTGGAGATATTTGTCAAGACAATGATACTAGGCCCTTGGAACCTATTTTAGACCATAGAGAGTATTTTTGAGTTTGCTTACAAGTTTAGCATCATTTCTAAGAATGAATCCTTCTCATTGTTCAATATAGACTTCTTCTTCTAAGTCTCTAGTAAGAAAGGAAGATTTTACATCCATTTGGTATACTTTGAATTTCTGAAAACTAGAAAGAGCAAGAAACATTCTTATGGATCCAAGTCTAGTAACAGGTGCAAAAGTTTCTTCAAAATCTATACCTTCTTGTTGAGCATATCCTTTGTAGATGATTCTGGCCTTGTTTCTGATAACTTCTCCATTTTCGTTTAGCTTGTTTTTGAATATCCATTTGGTTCTTATGATATTCTTATCATGAGGTCTAGGAACTAATTCCCAAGTATTATTATTTTCAATTTTCTCAAGTTATTCATTCATGGCCTTGATCCAACATTCATCTCTGCATGCTTCATTTACATTTTGAGGTTCAGTGGAAGATAGTAATGCTAGATAGCTTGAGGCTTTAGCAATGGTTCTTCTTGTCTGCACACCTACCCCCTTTTCCCCTAAAATTTGAGTTTCTGGATTATTTTTCTGAGCATACCTGGAAGGAGTCTTTTTTTCTATCATTATCTCTTCTTCTGGTGCTTCATTGGTTTCTTCTTCAGAATCAGTGTGATTTGATGTGGGAAAATGATCCTCATCTTCTTCATTGTCATAATCTTCGGTTTTTATCTGTTTTGGATTTTTGCATGCTTCATCAACCAAAACATCAATACTTTCAATAATTTTCCCAAGTCTTTTATTATAACGTTTATATCCTTTACTTCGGGAAGAGTAGCCAAGAAGAATACCTTCATTTGCTCTGGGTTCAAACTTACCAAGTTTTTCATCAGCCCTTTTGATGTAACATTTGCTTCCAAAAACATTGAATTATTTTATAGTAGGAGTCTTACCATACCAAAGTTCATGTGGAGTTTGAGTGCTGTTTACCCAAACATTTGATTGGTTGAGAATAGTGATGGCGAAAAATGTAGCTTCGCCCCAGAAGGTTGTAGGAGTTCCAGATTCATCTAGCATAGCACGAGCCATTTGTTGAACAGTTATGTTCATTCTTTCTACCACTCCATTTTGCTGAGGAGTCCTTGCAGTGGAGAACTGCCTTTTTATTCCATGTTGTTCACAAAAGTTAAATAATTCATCCGAGGTAAATTCCCCTCCTCGATCAGATTTGAGGCATTTGATTTTGCAATGTGATTCATTTTCAACCAAGCCTTTAAAGGCTTTGAACTTTTCAAATGCTTCATCTTTATGCACTAGAAGAACTATCCAAAACATTTTGGAAAAATCATCAATGAACAATATAAAGTATTCTTCTCCACGAGGTGACTTTTTCCTTGATGGTCCACATAAATCAATATGAACAAGTTCAAGAGGTTTACTAGCTAACCCTTCCTTTTCAATGAATTGAGATCTGGTTTGCTTACCGAATTGACATGATTTGCATATAGTATTTTCAGGGATGTTGATATATGGAAGATCGTGAACAACCTAGAATCTGCATGCTTTTCTTATTCGAGAAAAGCTTAGATGTCACAATCTTTTGTGCCATAGCCAGTGTTCATCATTTTTGCTTAGATAGCACTGTTGTTGTCCTCCCTTGAGTATGTATAGGTTGTTTGGAGTTCTTGTGCCTTTAATCACAGTTTCTCCTGTATCAAACTCACGAACAACACATCCATTTGATCGAAACACTACTTTATTTCCTTGATCACACATTTGACTCACACTCAACAAGTTATGCTTTAAGCCATCAACATACATAACATTCCCAATTTTAACTTTTTCTTTCAAGAAAATAGAGCCTTTACCTTTTATGACAACAAGAGTTTTATTTCCAAATGAGACACTCTTTTCCTTTTCTAAGGCATTATATGGGTGTAGTTTTTCTTTGTCACCTATCATGTGTTTTGAGCATGCACTGTCGATGTACCACTGGTTTTCTTGTCCTTCTACATACAAGGCTATACCACATCCTTCTGTTTGTGGTTCTTTCCTTCTCCATATTTTTGGATTTAATGGAGTTTGCACCTTTTGAGATATTTTCCAAAATTTACTCTTGCATTCAGATTCTTCATGGCCAAAGTTGTTACAGATTGATCATTCTATTTCATTTTCAAGAAGAGAAAAGTTATTATAGGAACTTTTCTTGATCCCTGTCATATTCCTTTGATTTCATGCTTCTCTAGCCATGATGGTTTTGTAAGCAACACATTGAGTAGCGTTGTGTCCAAAATTATGACATGAGAAACATTGACCATTAAAGAAGTTCTTGCGATTATTGAATCTACTGACCTGGTGATTGTAGTTTCTATTTATCTTTGAAGCAAATTGAGTACAATTTACCTAAGGTTGGTTGTGACTTCTGTTCATCCTTGAAGTCACTTGAGCCTAATTACCTGGTGGTCTACTTTATTCCTTTTTCTGACGATTGTCAACCTGTTCACTGCTCTTTGCTACATCAAGATAGCTTTCAGTGGAGGTTGACGGCTTCTATGCTTGAGATGCTTCTTCAGTATATCCAAGGCCTGTCTTTATTAGAGGAGAACATTGTACTTTGATAATTTCATTTAAGGTTTCTGATCCTTTAGCAAATCTAATATTGAGAGCTTTTGTTTTCTCAAGATCCTTTCTTAGACCCACAATTTCACGTTCTAATTTTTCATTGTGTTTTTCTCTTTCAGCAAGTTGGTATGTCAAGGTATCTATAATCATATTCTTTTCTTCTAGACAAATTTTGAGTTTAGAGATTTCTTTGTAAAGGTCATCTTCATCTAAAGCATCCAAAAAATCATCATATTCATAAGCCATCAGAAGCCTATAGTCATTGCTATTTTCATCTTCATCTCTATTTGATAAACCATCGCTATCTTCATGAGTATAGTAGCTCCTTTTACTTACACTTTTTTTCTATTCCAGTTTGCAGATTCCTTCTCTTTATCATATTTATCTTTATGGGGTGTTTTGGTGGCATAATGACCGACTCTACCATAGGCAAAACATTTGAAAGGTAGTTTAACTTTGAATCTTCCGAAACCCCGTTGAAGTTTCTTGACAAAGTTTACTTCTTCTTCTTCTTCTGAAAGATGTCCTAATTCATTGAGTTCTTCTTTTCCTTTTGGTGAAGCTTTAAATGTGGCTTCTTTCATATCTTATGGACCTCCTTTTCTCATCTCAAAGGCAATTAAGATTCCGTGCAGCTGTGTCATAGTAATAGTCTGTAGATCCTGCTTTTCTTTTATGGCAGATACTTTTGATTCAAACTTAGCAGACAAGGATCTTAAAACTTTTTCAACTAAGGTAACTTCCTTTATCTCTTCACCCAGATTCTTCATGCAATTAACAATCTCATCTATACGTAAGAAGTAACTAGTTATACTTTCATCATTGTGCATCTTGAGAGTTTCATATTGAATTCTGAGAGTTTGCAGTTTAGCACGTTTTACCTGAGAGTCTCCTTTGTAGCTTAGAACGATTTTGTCCCGTATTTCTTTGGTGGATTTGAGTTGCATAACTTTGACAAACTCTGATTGTGACAGACTTCCCAAAAATGTATTGACAGCCTTGGCATTGGTTTCATATTACTTTTTACCTGCCGTATCTGTAGGAATTGCTGATGGAAATGTATATCCTCCTTCCACAATTTCCCAAACATCTGTTCCAAGTGATTGAAGATAGGTTGTCGTTCTTACCTTCCAATAAACAAAGCTTCTCCCATCAAAGATTGGTGGTCTGATGGATCCCCCACTTTTTGGATTACTCATGATAATGGATCTTCCTTCAAGCGATCAACCTTCTTCCGAAGGACCTGCTCTGACACCAATTGGTGGAAATAATACTGAGTGGGGTGAATCAGTATTATCAGATAGATTAAATTAACATTCAAAAACTGATTTATATATGCTACTTCAGCTCAGTGAACTAGCGTGTATACACAACTGTACTTAATGAAACCAGCATATATGCAAAGATCTTTAGATTTACCTTGATTATCATGTATTGAACTTTAATCAGTATATCAGGAATTCATTAGACAATGTAGTAAAAAGAGAATAAAGCATCACACATAAGAAACACACAAGAACACCAAGATATAAGGTGGAAACCCAATGTGGGTAAAAACCACCTGCTGTTGTCGTCTTTGTCTTCTTTTAATAATAAGAAAATTATGTTTACAATTTTTGTACTAGTGCAGTATGATACCAGTACACAGGCTTCTACCTGCAGAAGGCTATAACCTTCTCTCATTCTCCAGCTTATACTGAAAGGGAGCTACAACCCCCTAGCTCTTGTACTAGCTAATATGTTTACTAGTACATAGGTGCTGGCCTACAGAAGGCTACAACCTTCTCTTTTCTACCAGGGACCACGTTTCATAAATTTGCAGATTGGATCCATCAACAACATCATTCAATCATCAACCAATCTCCTTTTGAACCAATCACAACTGAATCAATCAATCACTTTGACAACCCATCAATCTAATCATTCAGAATGTTGTCACTAGAATATAGTGACTAGAACCCAAGCCAGAACCTAGAACATTGCAACAACAAACAGAAGCAACTAAAACATATTTTATAGGGTATACGCTACTTGCATGTGTCTAACCTATGTGCATACGCGCTTTCCTCAAAGCGAACCAGCATACAGATCTACAAATCAAATTTATGATGTATACGCTGCTTTGATATGAAGAACACATGTGTATACACTTCTTTTCTAAAGTGAACCTACATACAGATCTGTAAATGATGATTTAAACATTACAACAATTCCAAACTTCAATCATACCCAGATCATCATATTTATAGACTATAACATGCGCCAGTTATTCAAATTCATGATCAAACCACATAAAGATAATTCACTTCAAGCCTTAAGATCCTGATACATCATTAGATCTTATCCTTCATCAAATGCTAAGGTTCATCCTTGGTTTAGATCAAGCACACCACCATAAGCTAATAACTTACATATTGGATCTCACAGTTCATCAGATATTGGATGCTTGCACACTTTGGCCTAATGATCTTCTCCTCCTTTTATAGTTTTATGCCTTTCTCAATACCATGGACCAAAACCACTTAGGACCAATACCTTGGACCAAATACCTAGGGTCAATACCTCGGACCCGATACCTTGGACCAATACCATGGACCAAATACTTAGTTTTCCAAGGTATACATGCTTTTCCTTTTGTGAAAGTGCATGTGTACATATATGTGACTTGTATACAGTGAACCCACGTGTATACGTGGCTTGGCCATTGGTGAACCTACATATACCTCTCTTTCTTCATTCTATGAAGTCTGATCTGTAACTCTATGCTATTAACCTACTATACTGTGATCTGTCATTTGAGTGAGTTTCCATCAAGGACAACACCTTTGTCATAATGCCAACAACATGTAGGAGGGAGAAATTGTGTTACATGAGTTACCTGAGACTTTGCTTTTCCACCCTTCTTCATATGCCTTTTTCTTTTTATTGATTCTTCTTTTCATAAATACTCTAGGATACATGGGATGAGAGCATGATATGAGAGGTATAGCAGCGAATACCCCCTTAAGGTTGGGAAGTTCATCGTCCACCATGGGTTGGGACAATCATGGGTTCCTTAATGATGTAGGGGGGATGATATGAGGGCCTTAGGCACTAGGTTGATGGGCATAGTTATGGGGGTAAAGTTCATGTTTGGATTTTTCTCACATGCTAAATTTGTATGTCACGGCCATATTTTGCATTTTATGGTACATTTCAAGTTGAGATTGGCCAAATTATGATGTTTACTTTGTTTTTAGCTGTGTCGACCTTGGGGCATCACTCTAGGCCCGACCCAAAGTATGGACAAGGGGAGGGGGGAGCTAACTCCTTATGGACCCAATGGACAAATGTGGACCCAGATGAGAAATATATGAAATGGGGTTATAATGAGCAGAGTGGAGTGATGTATATCGTGTTTGGAAGTGGAACCACGCAACCAAAACCAGGATTTCACATTTACTAGAACTCTTAAATATATGAACCAATAAAGGCGAACCCATGACACTAGGATACAAGGTTAACCACCAAGTTTGAAAGAGGGACAAGGGTACTAACCAAGACCATTTTTTCTATTGAATCCCCCCACTAATCCATGCCAAAAGGTGTCCATAATAAGTAAACAAATGTACCCAACTACATAATGAAAATTCATACCTTCAAGTTTGGAAGACCCACCTTTGAAAATACGATCATGGCAGATGGGTGATAGCCATAATGACTAGCTCAGGTGGTGGAGATGGTGGCAGATCGAGTTATCTGACAGCTGCAAGGGGTTGTTGGTTTAGGATCATCTAGGAGAAAAATGTATCATATGGATATCACCCACAGATGGTGGGTAACATGTCCTACTGCTTGTAATGAATTAACAGGTGATGAAAATGTGCCATACTCTTCGAATCTACAATCTAACGAGAAAAATTTTGAATTGACACAAGATAGTGAGGTCATCCATGATGAATAAGAAAGCAATGAAGTCATTAAGCATCCACCCCATGTTATGAAAATTCTAGTCTTGCATCAAGATAATTCTTTAGTTCAAGTTGCACATGAGATTTCTATGAACTATACATCCTTAGATACATAATTAGAAGAATCTTATAACTTGAGTAATATGTTTTTTGAGGTTGGAAAATATAGTCAAACTAGTGATGTAGATGAATGCCATATGGATAATAGTGACATTTTTCAAATAATTGATAGTAGTTGTCCACACACAATTCATGATCTAACTCAACTCTCAAAATGTAATTCTACAACCTTTGAAATTTTCATGACTTGTCAGAGAGTTGAGGCACTTCAAATTTCATCGATGGTTATGCTAGGTTCTCAGGATCTTGATAAGATCCCCACTCTAGTTTAGATCTAGATTTTCACGCATGATTTTTTCTCTACGTTGTTTCACTGGATGTAAACTCGTTCTTGAAAGATTTTGGGTTTTTCCAAGATAATTTTTATAATTTTCAAGATTGAGTTTCTAATCAAATATAGGATTTTGTTTTAGTTAATTCTTATTCATGTAAACTTGTTGCATTGAATCTAGGATTGGAATGTATATCTTTCATGGAAGTGCAGAGCTATGAAGCCTATCATTCTGACTATCAAGATAATGATCTTCATTGGCCAAAGGATTCATGTATGTTAAGTTCTTTTGTGAAGAATTAGCTCCTAATATTTATTGTGAATGTTATGAATCTAATCATTTTTTCTGGCCCAATCAATCATTTTGAGTAGCTTTTAATGCGAATCATTTAGTGGATAAAAACCCCCAGGTTGATATGGATACTAGATTTGATTTAACATATCTTTCTTACCTTTTTTCAGCATGTTATTTTAATTGGTTTCCCATATTTACAAGACCAACAATTGTTTTTTATTTCCTAAGTTTTCATATTACTGGTATGGTATAGAATTGGACACAAATGGAACTAATCGAGAATCAAGAATCTTGTTTGTCAAGCTACCAATATGATCATAACACTGGGTCTAACAATTGTCATTCAAATACTCATTTTCCCACTAATGCATATTATGGTAGTTGTTTTACATTGATTGATCTTTTTGAACCCATTGATATTTATGATTTATCATTTCAATGTTCAAACATTTTCCAAGCTATTTAGGAACTTCAAATTTTATTGATGGTTATGTCATGTCCTCACCATCTCGACAAAGTTTTTAAACAAGATTAGGTTATCTCTTCTTTGAAAAATTCTCCCCATGATTCTATTGCACTCGTTGAAAGTTCATTCTCCCAAGAATTTCGAGTATTTCAAATTTAAATTTTTGAATACCATGATCAAATTTATGATTGGATTGAGGAATCTTACTTGGAAAGATTTGTTGCTAATAATACGTTTCTACCTTTCTTGATGTTTGCTAAGACTGAAAACACCGACGAATGTGCATTCACAAGTAACTTTCAAGGTTTGTATGATCATTTTTCTCATAAATAAGGTAAAGTTGCAAACTAGTTAAAAGGAGTTTTTATGGTGCATATTTCAGCCAGTAGGTAAGACCTTCAATTTCTTGTGCAAGTTATTCATGTTGCCATCTTTATTTATGTACATTGTTTCAAATTGTTCCTAATTTCTCATATCTTTCTACTTTTAGGTCCGGAGAAACTTCGATGATTGCATTGGAAATTTCGCTTCACTTAACCCTAACCTTATAATCGGTTAGGTTAGGAGTAGGTCTAGTCATAATTTAGTTTTCTTTTGCATTGAATCTACTTTGCACTTTGCTCTTCATCTAGTCTTTTCATTAGATTTGTTTCTTTCTTTTGTCTTGCATGTAGATCCTACATTTTCTATGTTCTTTTTATTTTGTCTTTCTTATTTTTCCATGTCTTTTATTTTTTGTTTTTTTCAATAAGACTATGCTTGAAAATTGCTCTTGTCTAGCTCAAAAGACAACGTGGAAAAGATTTGAAAGGGCTTTATGACTCACATCAACACTTGCTTAACTTTGGGTCCCTCGTCTTTTCTTGGGTTGGATATATTTAAAGTCAATTATGTTTGAATGGAAAATACATTCATTCAAATGGAAAACTATAATCCGAACCACGATGTGTGAAAATTCCAATACTAGAATCCTATTGCAACAACTAGTATAATTTCTCCTAATTGTTAATTAATTAACAATTTATCTGCTACAAATATTGAAATAAATAGATTGCAACCTTCACAAATAAAAGTACTGCAGAACAATAATGCGCTAGAAACTGATAAATTCTAGTGCACACACATAAAATAAACACAATTATCTTTGGACAAATGTCCTTAGAAAAACCCAATGCATGAAAACCTGTGCACTAATTGAGGGGTTTATTATTATGCAGCAGTGTGAAATTATGAGTATAAATCAATGACGAAATCTGGTAATCCTACAAAGAAAAATACTGGCAAAAATCTAGTGAGGAATTTCCTCACCCCACAGGCAAACCCTAGCACAACTAGCCTTCAGAAACTCCACCCTTTGACCCTCTACATCAACCTCTACGCTACTCTGCATATGCTTCTTGATGCCAATCCTATGACTAGTCTCTGATGAAGTCGTTATTCCCTTTGGTGGCTAGAAAAAGGCTTCTTCGTCACTTTGGAACTCCTTCCTGACCTCTATAATTGAAGATGTCTTTCCGTCACAACAAATCAAACTTGCCTCTAGAAGCTACTATGTAGCGCCTGTTTAGAAGCCACTGCGCAACCCTTACATCAGCTTCTCTATGGCTCTTATTCCTCTCTGCAAATTCACTCACTAGATCTAGAATACTTCCTCCAGTCTCACTATCTCTTCCCCTCTCACATTGCTCGATCTCTAGCTCTCTCCAGCAACTAGCTACTGCTACTCTGGAAATCGATCTGCTAAGAAATCGAACTGCTCAAGTATACTCTCCATCACCACATCGAATTCCTCTTATAAAACTATGTTGGAGCACCAACAACCAATATTAAAACATAATTGATGGCTAGGATTGTCTCTGGATTGATCCGCGTGATTTTCTAGATGATTCTCGCCTTGACTCAATAAATATTGATTAATTAACCATATTCCCTAAGTTTAGACTTAGGAAATGTTTTAAAAATTGGTCAACAATCTAATTAAGTCATTTCCATGTGGAATTTCTAGAAACAATTTCTTGGCTTTGGAGATCTAATGCATTCTAGACTCTCCACCAAATTTCATTGCTAGAACACATTTGATGCTACAAAAACTAACACTCCCTCTTAGCAAGGAATGTGTTCTAGTGCTACACTCCCTGTCACAACACCTTGTCTCTACATCATCTCATGTCATGTTGTTTATGTCTAGCCATACTTCCCACCAACCACTATGAAACTCTGATATACAATGCATATGTGTTGTTGTTGACATTGCCATACTATTGCCAACACTGCATTTGCACTGCAACTCCCTATTATCTGTTGTTGCTGCAATTACAACATCTGCAACTAAAAGGCATCAAAAATACTGAATCAATTGTGATCAATGTGATGCATCTACCTCCCGAGTCTCTAATTGTTACTACCATCTGCATTGTCACTAAAGGATCTATGTTGTTGCTAACTCTGCACCGCACTCCTCAATATCTGACTGCTACTAGTATGAAATTGTCACTTTGATACTGATTGCATTAACTGCCATTGATCCATCCTACTACTAAATATTGTGGGTCCCTGTAGCAAGGTATTGATCCATTATGGGTACTCCTCAATGATCCTACCCAATATTTGTAGTTCTCTAGGACTACAGTACCGAATCTCCCCACCTCACTCCTGGAGGTATGGTTTCCATCATCGCAAAATCGGATATACTCATACTGTTGTTGCTACCGATATGTTTTTGTTGCAACTACTGCAATAATGAGTCTAGTATCCTCCTATCCTGAAGTACTAGCTTCCACAAGGATGCTCCCTCTAAAACTGGACTCCCTCTGAATCTCAATCTCCCTTTTATAAATCTCTCTCCTCCCTCCTAGCAACTTGAACTTCCCTCCTTCATTGGAAACTGGATGAAAAATTTATACATTCGGAATCTTCTAGCTCTGCAACTATCTCCTGGGTACTGACTGCAACAATATTCGTAGTTGCCATATGAATTATTGGACACATCTACTGACATTGAACTTGTTACTTTGATACTATGGGATCTTGTAGAAAAGGTGATGGTGCCACTAGAACAATCTGGAACTGATCTAACTGATCTCCTTATTGCAATTGTGCTAGACCCTACCCATCTAGCATACTGGAGTTTCATACTCCTCCTCCTCCTGGATATGGTGCCCCACTATCTTCTTTTGAGCCTAGTCCCTGGCCACAACCCTTCCTTTCTTTGAAACTCACACTAAACAACTCACACTTCCTCCAACACCTATCTCTAGCAACTTGAATTCAATCTACTACCTAGATCTGCATTCTGGCTAACTCGCACGAACTCCTCTGGAAATCTCGTACGGTCATCCCTGTAGAGCTGCAAAAATATGGAAACTCAAAACTGGAGAAAATAAACCCAGAATCTCCCTCTCTTTCTTGCTTGACTACTACTTTTCTACTCATACTCTCTTGTATAATACACATATATGCTAGCTGCTACTTCTAATCTGCAAGGAAAATTGAACATCTTGAGACTAGAAGTTCCCTTAAGAAAATTTTCCCTCTATGTATGCTCTTCTCTCTTCCACCCCGGTTTTGGTTCTGCTTCAGCGTATTGTTGCAAAACCCCTGCATCTAGCTAGATATCTTCCCAACAAAAGTATTGAATTTCTCCCTCTGCATCTGGAATCACTCTATCTGGAAGGATCAAATTTTTATTCCCCTCACTTAGAAAAAATGAACCTCCTCAAGCAACTTAGCCTACTGGAAAAACTATTGCATTTCCCTTAGAAATTTCGACCTGCTGCCCTTGCTAAGCAGCGAAATTCCTTCCCTTAATTTCTGACCTCTCTAGCTAGTCAATTTCGCTTTGATACCATGTGAAAGCTCCAATACCAGAATCCTATTGCAATAATTGGTATTACTTCTCCTATTTGTTAATTAATTAACAATTTATCTGCTACAACAAATATCGAAATAAACACACTACAACCTTCACAAATAAAATACTGTGGAAAAGAATTTCGATGGAAACTGAAAATTGCAAGCACACACACATAAAATTAACACAATTATATTTGGACAAAACTCCTCAGAAAAACCCAATGTGGAAAAATTGGTGCATCAACTGAGGGTTTTATTATTATGCAGCAGTGCAAAATTATGATTACAAATAGATGCTGAAATATGGAAATCCTACAGAGAAAAATACTGGAAAAAATCTAGTGAGGAATTTCCTCATCCCACAGGAAAACCCCAGGACAACTTACATTCAGAAACTCAGCCCTCTAGCCCTCTATATTAGCCTTTGCGTAGTCTGCTTGACGTCAAGCCTTTGACTGGTCTCTGATGAAGTTGTTATGCCCTCTGCTGACTGGAAAAATTATTCTCCAGAACTCTGGGACTCCTCCCTAACCTTTGGAACTGAATATCTCTTTCCCTTACAACAAATCAAACTTTCCTCTAGAAGCTAATGTGCAACCCTTGCATCAACTTCTTTGTGGTTCTTCTGCCTATCTGTAAATGCACTCATTGGATCTAGAATACTTCCTCCAACCTCACTGCCTCTTCCCCTCTCACACTGCTTCGATCTCTATCTCTCTCCGATAACATATTGTTGCTACTCTGGAATTTCTCAAGTATCCTCTCCATCACCACATCAACCTCCTCTTATAATCCTTTGTTGGAGAATCAACGACCAAGATTAAAACATAATTGATGGCTCGGATCATCTCTCGATCGATCTGTGTGATTTTCTAGATGATTCTTACCTTGACTTAATTATATTGATTAATTAACCATATTCCCTAATTTTAGACTTTGGAAATACATAAAAAACCAGTTAAGAATCTAATTAAGCATTTTTAGGAGGAATTTCCATAAATGATTTATGGGGTTTGGATATCTCATGTATTCTAGTTGGTCCACCAAATTTCATTGCTAGAACACGTCTGATGCTACAAAAACTAACAGGATGCCCCATATATATTTTAGGATATTTATTCCTTGACTCGATATGGTAATTGAATGGTGTTTTACTTGCTAATACAATCAAGTAGAGAAGTGAAAGGAGAAAATTAAGAGTGAACATATTAATTTTAGAGGTATATAACAGTTTTTGAAGGAATAACCTATCTTGCTCTCAATAATTAGGGATCCCTCTTCCACCTTGGGTATATAAACACCAATAAAATGTCAATAAGCATATTGAAAATAAAAATAAGTGTAAAAGAAGAGAAGGGCTTCCTGCATAGAGAGGTGAAGCAAGAAATTTCATTGGGGTACTGAACAAGCTCACTGGAAATGAATCAATGCTTGTGTTCCTGTAGTGACTATGTCGAGGTACTAAACAAGTCTAGTGGCAGCGGAGCACCACCAAAGATGGAACTAAAACTCTGATCATATTAAACTTGTAAATATATACTATCCTCCTCCTAGATTGAAACAATAAAGATATGTTAAGCCTTGTAAGTGTGCTTATCCAAGAAACGGGATAGGAGAGACTATAATTGGGATAGATGGGGAAGTTGAGGTGATCCACGCGGTGAATCAATACTTCCTAAAATAATAAGACTTTGTGCTCAAAGGTGGACCTAAGTAGAGAAGATGGATTTCTTCTAGTGTGTCCCCAAGTGTTATAGCTATGACAAACACCCTCCAAAATTTAACCTACACTTGAATTTTGGAGCCTCTTTGCGATCCTATGATCTATCATCTCAACTTGTTCATGTTCACTTTATGATCAGTTGATTCTTTTCGAAGTCCTTAATTTTTCTTGTGAGGTTCCAACTGCTGAAGTCACTTTCTTACACATTCTTACCTTTTGATGCATCCATAAGCGCACCCTTTCCTAGCAAGCCTATAGGTCCATGACTATCCTTTGATGACAGGAATTGCGCAATCTTGGAAGAAAGTGGTTGCATAGTCCTTGGTAACAGTGATTATGCAAACTTTAGTGGTAGACATTGTGCAGCTCTCGGACATATCCTAGTGCGTGATGATAACCCTTACACAGTTTATAAGTACAATGATTGTGCAATCCATGTGGATAGTCAGTGTGCAATTTTAGTTCACATTCTCCCTCATTCTTAGTTGCATATGAACCATCATTTGGATGAGTGTCTCAACTGCCTCTTTTGCGACAGTCATTTTCTCTTGCTTTCACTTTCACAAGTTTCGTTTTTACTTTCTTTAGCTTTTGCATGTGTTGCTTTTACTTTCTTTAGCTTTTACATGTGTCACTTTTACATTCTTTAGCATTTGCAAGTGTCCTCTTCACTTATTCTCACTATCACAAGTGTCGCTTTCAATTTTTTTCACTCCTGCATGTGTCGCACTTTGGTGCACCACTAGAAGAATCTCTAGTGCACTCTTCTGCATTAGTTGATCTTATATATCATAACAATTTGCAGTAGGCACTTCCCCATAGATTAGCACAATTTTTGGTTGACATTGACACTTGTGTCCTAACTTGTATTCTAAGTCTTGCAAAGCTACATTTTAACTGTTGCACTTAGAAATAAGTGTCGCTTTTATGTCGTTTCAAGGTATTCATGTGGATCTTAGATACTGTGCATTCTCTTCGCTTGTGTTTGATGTTATACATGTGTCTAAATTTGTTTTGGAAATTATTTTTATCATGTGTTCTCTCTTGTTCCATTGATCCAACACTTAGCCATTTTTGGGATTTCCCTTGTCTTCACACGTTGCATACCTAAAATCCCAGCTACTCGAAGAGAACATTGTGTATTATTAGGAAACACTGATGCATTATTAGCTCTTATAATTGCACACTGTGCCATCCTAAGGACAACTTCCTTCAGAAGCACATTACGTAATCCTGAAGCATAGTTTCTCATGTCTTTACTAATCAAAATTTCTCACTATGCCCAAAGTTGACCTCATCCTACCTCCATTGCACATTGCACAATTCTAGTGGATAGTGGAGCCTCCTCCTTATCATTGTTGAAGAGAATTGTGAAATTCATTGAGCTTGTCACTTGATCATTGAACATTACATAGTTATAGTGGCTAGTCTTTCTACTCCTGCTATCTAAAACCTATCATTGCACAATTATTTTCCTTTTCATGCCTCCTATTACGCACTGTATAGTTCTAGTGGATAGCGAGGTCATCCCTCAGTCCCTGTGAAGCTCAACTATGCAATCCTTGTCTCCTCCCTGAGCTCTAAGCATTACGTAGTTACAGTCAGTAACCACTCCACCCTTTTCTCTTAGACTTTCCCAGTACACATAAGCTCTATCGTTCCTCTCCTACACTGCTCAGTGTGAAATTCCAGTCAGCATTGAGGCATACTTGGATCCTTGCAACGGAGAACTGTGCAATGCCTTCTCTCTCTCTTGTTGGAAATACTGAGAGGGGGGTAAATCAGTATTTCTTAGAAATTAGTAACTTAATAATATTTTTAGGTCATTATTTATTCTTCATTTGTATTTAAAATAGTAAATAATTAGCACACAATGAACACAAGAATTTGTAGGTTGAAAACCCCTTCCAAGACAAAAGCCATCGAACACTTTTCTAATAAGTTCTTTTAAAATCTTCAGAAACAACTAAAAATAAAGCTACAACTCCCTAGAACTCTAGAAAAAATATTCTTCTCCAGCACCCACTAGAAGGACACCCCAACACCCTAAGGTTTTATTAGCGATCAGCTGAATGGATGCACCAGCAACTTAGCAAGCACCAATTTGGCCTAGCACCACCCTACCACCCTGAAGTGTTTTCAGGAACCCACCTGAAGTTGAATTCAACCACATCATTGGCACCACCCTACCTCCCTATAAAGGCAGAAATTAAATACAAAAGTTGTGGACTCCCATACCAAAGACAATGGTCAACTTACAATGATATACAATGATTTTGTTTTGACTAACCAACAACTCTAGAATCAACTATCCTTGATTCAAAAAACCCTAGGACCAAAAATCCTTGTCCCAACTATTGCCCAAACCATTTTACCAAAAACAAATTGACTTATTTAATTTATATAGTAGCACAATCCCTTTACAACATTTACAAGATTTTATACAATAACTTGTTTAATGACCTATACCCATTTCCTTTGATGTTGATTTGATGTTGATGATGAAACTGATGTACCTGATCTTCTACAACGTTGAGAGTTGCCAAACTTTTGCATTGTTTCACAATGACCTAGCCTCAATGATGACATTTGTTTAATATTATTTTCCTTTGATGATGTGTCTACCCTATCCTTGATTATAAGGTTGTATTGTATTAAATACAACCTTGTAGGTCCCATTGCTTCTTAAATTTGATGTAAATTACCTTTGTTGAAAATGATGATGTGGATATCCTTACTGATGATTGTTGCAAATATGCTGGAGAAAATTTATGTCCTTGTGAGAAGTGATGAATGGGATTATGTCTACCAACCTTTAGTTACTTTAAAACAATATTGTGAAACATTTCTCTTTTCTTACTAGGCTACCAATTCTTTTACAATGCAAACTTACTAGGTTTCTTATTTGAGATGAATCAATTCTGCCATAAGAAATTGTTTTGATATTTTTTTGATCAAGGGTTAGTTACCAGGTATAGTTGTCACTGCTTTGATGTATTTGACCTTGTTTTCATTGTTCAAAATGTTTGCACCTGCATTTGAAGATATAACCAAGCGAATCCAAATTTCCAAAATAAAATGAAAGAAAATGACCTTAACTATATGCAATATAATTTTGAAAAAAAAAAAGAAGAGCAGCAAGCCCTCTAAAGTTCCAACAGAGAATCAAAGTTTTGTATTTAAGCCCTAGATATAATTGTAACTACACTTATGCCTAAATGAAATTGAAATGCAAATGATAATAAAATTACCTATGGATGCACCTTCATATAATCACTTCTACCTACACTAATAAACACAATAAAATTCCAAAATAAGAAGAAGGATATACTATCAGAGATTACCTTGACTTGAATCAAAGGAGGACGTATACATTTCTGAAATATCCACAAATACAAGCCCAAAAATTATGATCAAGCAGAGAAACAAGGTCAGGGTTTGCAACTAGACTGAACCAAAAGATGTTACATATGACCAAAAATTTAGGATAAAGCATAAATGGATACACAATGATGAGTTTAAGCCTTGATATGCCGAGTTCGAATTATTGTAACCCTGCAACTCTTGGAAGAGAATAGTCTACCACAAAATTTCTTCAAAAGGACCAGACATGAATTCCCTTTTCCTTAGGCATGTACCTACAATAAATTGAACCTATAAACTCTCCAAAATACCAAACCTTGTCCCCAAAGACATTTTTTGTTAGTAGCCCAAGAGTGGCTAAAATACTTTAGGAGCTAGCCTTTCACTAAAATGTTCATTCAAGTGCTTGTAATATGAAGAAATATAGGCCCCTTTTTATATACTTATAAGGGGCTCCTTGATAAATGATTGTTGGATGTTAAGGAAGGGCTCCATAAGAGCTTAGGATATTAAATTTTAAATAATACATGCCTTGTGTTCTAAGTGAGGAAGGTTTCTAGCCCTAAGGAGGATAATTATACATTTCTTCCATGATGAATTGATGAAATCCACTTCCTATGAGTATAAAACAAGATGAAGCCATTAATGATAACAAATATACCTTATGTTATATATTTAGTGATCATTAATCAATAAAAGTGTACCATGACACCACCCTATGGGGTTTTAGACCACTTATGGGGGTCTCCAATTTTAAATGTGAATAATTCTTAAACCATGAACAACTACATGGTGTGCCACATATCACTAGAAATATCTTCTCGAGGAGAATCCAACTAGAATTATTTGGATACAAAAAAGCATGAATTTCCATGCCATATTTACCGATGAAGATCGGGGTAACTCTTAGTGCTACTTGGATTGACATCAATGACAACCACCTATCATCAATCTCCCCCTTTTTCATCAATAGCAACACAATTGCTCCCCTTGTGATCATGACTCCTCCTAGCATCATGCTTCTAACCTTCCTAATGCTTTTTCTCCACTTTTGACATCAATGGAAAAGGGTGACTCCCCTCACAACCTGCTTGCTTCCTATGGGCCTGTAGCTAGACTCTACTCCCCCTATCAACTTAACGAAATAAATAATATTCCAATGGGAACTTGGGAGAATCTCAAATTTTTTACAAAGATACTCAAATGTCTCACATGGCAATGGTTTAGTGAATATGTTAGCAATTTGTTCTTTTGTCCCAATATATTCCACTTTGATGTTCTTCACTACAACTTGTTCTCTAACAAAATGGTACTTGATTGGAATGTGTTTTTCTTTTTAATGCATCATAGGATTATTGGTGATACTTATGGTGCTAGTGTTATCATAGAATATCTGAATGGATTCATCAAACTTCACTTGAAGGTCATGCAAGGTTTGTTTCATCCAGAGGACTTGCATACAACAAGTTTTTGTTGCTATGAATTATACTTTTGTTATGGATAAGGATATTGAATATTTCTTTTTTCTTAAGCATGAAACAAGGCAACCACCTAGATAGAAAGCTTTTCCACTAGTCCTTTTATGATCGTCAACATTTCATGCCCAATCAACATCTATATAATTTGCAATGATTAACTCATTTCCTTTAGGATACCATAATCTATATTTTGTTGTTCCCTTGAGATATTGAAAGATCCTTTTCACTAAAATGACATGGGATTCTTTTGGTTCTTCTTGGAATTGTGCTACTTGTCCAACTGCCTACATCACATCTGGCCTAGAAGTTGTTACATATAGAGGACTACCAATCATATATCTATACATCCTTTGATATGCATCTTTGGATGATTCATCTATGCTCAACTTTCAACCTATCACCATTGGGGTGAGAACTAGGTTACAATCTTCCCTTTGAAACCTCTTCAACATTTCCTTGATATATTTGGATTGAGAGATAAATATCCCCTTATCTTGTTGAGATATAAAAATTCCTAAAGGTATATCATCTCACCAAGTAATGTGTTACACTAAACTTTGTCACCATTACTGTTTGCAGTTAGTATGGCTCCATCAACTGTCATACTATCCTCCTTGGCAAGTCTCATACCTCTGCTCTCCATGTCAAACTTCAAGAAAGAGAGAAAGTCTTTTAAAATCTATTTATCTCTGGGTACGCAGTTTCTCTCAACCTTACCTGCGTGTACGCAACCCAAGTTCATAATACCTGCGTACTTGTACGCTCTTATGTAAAGGGGGGTGCGTACTCCTGTAAAGGTCAGAAAGTAACGAGTTTCTCATCTTAAAAAGTTACTTGTGGTCATTTCTAGAGCATTCTAGAAGCTTTGTTTCGACGTGTATTGAGCACCTCCCCAGATAGTTTCATGTATCCTATGAAAAGAGAACTATCCCATCAAAAAGGAGCTAAACCCATTCAAGAAGGGGCTTATCATTGATGGTGGACCTGATTAACTCCCTAGACATTATAAATACAGGCCATTGGGCAGAGAGAGGGGGAGGTTTGAAAGCTAAATATCAAAAGGGTAGATGCTATTTGGAATTAGGACTTCCTTGTAGAAAGCTTGTGTAGGAGAGATTCCCATCCTTTCTTGTTTCATTTGGAAGTGGGTGAGCTTATCAAAGTAAAGGAAAACTCTTGCTGGACACTAGGAGGAACTTGCACAACACCAAGGCTCAGGTTGTAATGGTTTCCTTTTGTTTCCTATTAATACAAATAAGTCCATTCTTCTCAACAATTTGTTATTAATGAGTTGTTTCATATACTCCTTGGTCTGTATGTTGAATATGTTTTATTTTATGAGATATTCAGGTGCTATTTAATCGTTTGATTGTTAGTGAATGCAGGTTTCGAAGTGAAGGAGGAGCTCATCCGGATCGACGAGGCTGGACTACTACAACAGCGTTGGACTACAGGTAGGATCTAAACACTTGATTTCTTATATGGTAAATGCATATTTAGAGAAGGATTGTTCTTAATTGTCTTGTTTGTCACTAGAAAGCCTTAAGCTTCTAGGGAGGTTGGTTTTGTCCACAAGATTAACTCTTTCCGCATGACAGTGTTCATGGGGTTTTGATTTTGTTTTTCAATCCATTGGGCTATGGAGTCAATAAATGGATAGCATAACTGGACCAGATCATTAAAGGGAATGTTCACAGGGAAGGCTAGCAAAGAAAAAGGAAAATCTTTAGGCCTAATGGGTGAAGTGATTCTAACCAGGGTGAAAGGGCACTTAAAAATCCTTGGACCAGGATCGGAATGAAGAACACAGGGTAATCATGAACACAGGGCAAGTAAGAATCCTTTGCTATAGACTAGAGAAGAAACTGTGGAAGCTAAGGAGTAGTTAATAATTACCTAGCTAAGATAGTTTAGGATAAAACATTTAAAATGTAAAAGTTAAAATGGTCAAGACAAAGTGCACTCAGGCAATTTCTGAGATGTCATTCCTTGTTGTACATTTAGATTTTAGAAATTTACACAAAAGATTATGGAAAAACATAAGGAAAAACAACATTAAACATGAGAGAATACTTATTGTATTTCACTTTACACAAGACACCTTTAAAATATTTGATCTTTATTCCTTGATCCAACAAGCCAATCCAGTCATTAATACAATAGAACTTTGATTTGAGAGAAAAAGTCTATAGAAATGTCTCAGAATCAACACTACATACTTTGAAATGTGAAGTATTTATACAAAAAATAATTACAAAATATCTCATAACAATTTGAGATTTAATCTAGGGAATAAAATATCTTCATGCATGAAGATAGAGACAGATGTAGAACTGCTTCTTGCTGTGTCTTTTATTGTGGTGTTGCTGACTATTTTCTGTTGAGTTTTGAGCTCTTTAAGCTGGTTGATAGTTGTGGTATTTCTATGCTGGAATCTTCTTTACTTTGATCTTTCACTGATACCCTTTGACTCTGTTACTATTTGACCCTGCTGATCTATATTTTACCCATTTCACCTAGCTTCCTTCAGATTTACTTAGCAACTTTCTAATGTAAAACTTATCATAGTAAATATGTCATTTTTTCCCACCATTCTACATGAGGTAACTTTATTTTTACCATCCTTCTCTAGATTTCATCTGCCTCTGTGTATTTTTCAAAATTTGGTTTGGTGAGAAACAAATGCTTCACTTCATGCTCTATGAAAAACGAGTTCTCTAATGTATCATATAATACTTTGCCTATTTGAAAAGATTTAATAGCTGAAGAGCTGGCTTGTTCCTTAGCCAATTTCTTGAGTCTATCACTATAGTCTAACTGGGTCATGAGTTTGTCATTGATGACCATGGGATGGGGAAGACCTTTGTCCCTTAAAATTTGAAACTTAGCCATGAACCTATCAATGGCTACTTACATGTTGTGGCACTTCTCTTCTAAGTTGTGCATGAGGTTTCTTTTGGAAAGAACCTTTCCAATCTCGAGAATGGACTTAGTCCTGTCTCCTATGATAAGCTCTTGGAGCTCATATCTGTTCTTGCTATTTAGGAAGTGGATGGGTGGATTTTCATCCTCAGGTTTGTCTCCTAATTATTCTCTTACTTTCTGGATAGCTTCAGTGGCTATATTCACTAATTCTATCTACTCAAATATAACTTGGATTGATGGCCAAATATCATTGACAGAGTCAATGATATTGGCTGAGAGCATCTCTTTAGTCTATTCTAGTGGCTTCTGGAGTGTCAAATCTTTCTCCAGGACTTTAATTTTCTCACCCATCCTTTGGGCATTCTATGTCTCTTCTCTTTCCTTAATTTGGGCACGTTTACAGTCAGTTTCCAAACTTGCCACTTTCTCCTTTAACTTTTTTAGCTTTGTAGCCTAGATGGACATCTCCTCCATGGTTTTTACCAGTTATGTTGCTTTCTCAGTTGATGTACTTGTTGCTGTAGTTGTCTCAGTTGTAATTGGTAGTGCTGTGGCAGGTGGAAATGTAGGTGCCAATGATGTTGCCAATGTTGAAGGAACTACTATTGATATTGTGGGGATGACAGTTTTGGAAGTTTTGGCCATGTCACTTTGCTTTGACTGAATCAAAGTGTCCAAATCCTTCTCTGTCTCCTTGAGTTAATCGTTTAGTCTCAAGACCAAGTCCATGAGCTCTTCATGTCCTTGTTGTGCTTCTAGGACTTCCTGTGTCTGTGGGTGATGCAACTGGGGTATCTTTAGTTGCTTCTTGAGTGCAGCTATGTCATCATTTTTCTTCTTAATCAGCTGCTCTATAGCTTTTACATCTTTGGGATCGTGTACCAATTCAATCACCAAGTCCTCAAGGACTTGATCCTATTATCTTTAAACTATGAGGAGGCTTTCACCAACTAAAATTGGGTTGATATATTGTTCAGGGAGTTCTATACTTGGTGGGCAGCGATGGCCTTCCTTATTAATGTCGAGTATGTCATCTCCCCTGTTTGCTTGTGTAGCTCAATCTAGTCAATGGGATGAATATCCCTTCCTAGTACTTCAAAATCCACTTTCTTAAAATATGATGTTGTCCTTGGCTACTAAGTGGTTGGCTTGATGAAGGTCATTTTCATTTTCCCCTCTTTGACATCAAAGGCTGACATAAGCCTTCTTTGATTGGTAGGGGTCATTTTCAAATACTGTGCATAGGTTTAGGCTTTCAGCCTCTCATTTCTAGCCTTTATTTCTTTGAATCTCTCCTTAATATCTTGGTCTTTATCTGTTGGCATCCTGAAGGAAGATAGCTCAATACTTTGATGCCTTTCCAACGTTTGAGTGTGTGATGTGGAAGGTTCTAGAATTCCTCTAGATAGAGTGGCAAGCTTGCTCAAATCTCTTTCTGTGCTTGTAGCCACAGTTGTCTCCTCTGTATATTCCTGTTCAGAGACAGGATTCACTCTTTATCTCTTAGCCTGGCTTGTCTCTGCATAGACTTGTGATGTTTCTCTCTCTGAAGTAGTGGCCCCTTCCCTATTTATTTTGAGGCTTTTCTCCTCATTTAGAGGAGTCCGTCGAACTAGAGGGGTGCTCATAGTTGTCTCTAGTTTGTCTGGTGTATTTGATTTCTCTAGTATGTTTGATTTCTCTGGTACCTCTGATGGTTCTGTCCTAGTTGACTGGTCTGGCCTATATATTTTTTTTGGCCTATTTGACTGTTCTGGCCTATCTGGCTGTTCTGGCACCTACAGGAAAGAATCCTCATCAAGTTGTTTTTCCAGATCAATTAATGTGTTTTCCAAAACAATTTCTGCATTATCCCTATCCTCTAAATTGTTTTCCACCCATTGCAATTGGTTGGCATACTTTTCTATCTCACGGATGCGGTGATGGATATAGGGGGCCATCTTTTTCTTCTACCTTCTTTTTCAAATGAAGTCCAAGGGATCATATCTCCATATGAAGCTCTGTTTTAGTTTTAACCTCTAAAGGATTAGGTTTGCCTCCTTTCCAGCTTCTATGCTATTACAAATAAAGGGACCCAATTGGTCTTTGATTTTGAGCTATGCTTTCTTTTTGGCATTAACAAAGTTTACCTCATTTGAGTTTATTATTTGGTTGTAGTACTCCAAGGAAAATAACTTCATTGAGAGGTATTTAGGTAGTTTGTATGGGGCCAACTCACAGCCATAAATCCTGGTTTCAATGTGGTTTTGGTACAGGTACCAATATCCCACTTGATGATTGATGTTTAGATGAAGGAATCTCCTGATTTCAAGACTGATTCATGGTGGAAGGGTTCCAATGAGCATGGTCATCATAAGGTGGACACAGGAATCGATGAATTAATTGTATGAATAGGGGGAGGGATGTTGATGAATCAGTGGGGTCCAGAAGATAACTGATCTTGGTTGACACTTGGTGTCAAGCTTTTGGAAAGTAAAGGGGAACTTACCTGCTTGGTAGTATAGAAAAAGGTGATACAAAACAGAGGAGTACTTAAAAATCTCTCATTACTCATTCTAAAGAACTATTCATGCATCCTGTCAGTTATGAATTGCGCATAGTCATATATGACAACAGGAGGCTATCCTAGAGTGTATATGGAAATTAAGTCTAAAATAATCTCATCGATATATTCACTGGTGGTATAACCCAGGACTCTAGATATCATATCAACAATACTTCTACCCCATGGAGAAAATAAAGATGCTACATATGGAGGGGGGTCTTTGGGGGTATACTTCTCTTCTACAATAAGCTTTGGATTATTTGAGCCAATCTTGCAGGGCTGAGTTTGGGATATAAGTCCAATAGGTCTTCAATGGAGAGGGGAGTCAAGTTTTTCCTAGTCTAGAGTTGTAGCATCTCATTTATAGATTCAGTAGTGATAGTGAAAAGTATAGCCTAGTTAAGGTACATGACTGCTCTTTGGCTGAGGACATAGTTAGCATGGAAATAATGTACAATTTCTGGGAAAATGTGAACTTTGGGGTAAAATGGTAAGTAAGTAAGCTCAAACATTTTTCTTTCTCTTTACAATAGTAAACTAACTAAATATAACCTTATTACATCCAAGGGCTCAGATTAAATAGTTGAGCTCCTTTTATTTACTCCACCTATCTAATGATCTGCCAAGATTAAACAGTTTGGTCAGATTTTATTCTCCAACTATCAACATGAAATTTAAAGCATGGCATAATCAAGATTAAATAGTTTTATTACCATGTATTGTGGCATGAATAACAAGCTTCACACAATCATTTTTATGCATAAAAGTAAATAGTAGTGGCATTTGGCCTTGCACACTTTCATGGTCTTTTTCCTTTTTTTGGAGTTCATATTTTTCACTTTTTTGGACCTTTTCTTAGTCCTTTTGTCCTTTGATTTTTCTTTTAGGAAATACCCTCTTTACATTTTAAAATTTTTTTGAATATGGAAAAAATTTGCAGAAAGAAAAGATATGTACATATTACAAGTTTTAATCTCAGTCATTCAAAAATTATGACTCCTATTGGTATAGGAACCTAGCAGGTACTACCCCTTGGAGGGGGAAAGGGTTTTGCATTACTGCAGGTTGCTCGTTTGTTCCCCCTTTCCCCCTACCCTCTCTCATCCTTTTAAACTCTTGGAGTTGAAGACAATGATGGGTGTAATGCTCATATTCCTCACAAATAGTGCATGCATGGTTGGTCTGAAGACTATAATTTCATTTCGATTTTGTAAATTGTTGGAACCTTATCTTGAGTTTCGTTCTGATTGGGGGGGATTAACCCCAATTGGATGTAGAGGTTGGTTATATCCCCCTTCCTAAGTTTTGCTTTTCGTTTGTTCTTTCATTTCTTCTTGTTGTCGTTTGAGGGATTAAAAATGTTGTGGCTTTCAAATACATGTTATTGTTGGGAGAAATAAGGTTGAACAAAATTAACCCCTACATTAGGTTGAGGTGAGGGGTTGGTTTGTTGAGGTGTGCTAAAAAGGTAATAAGTATTTCCTTTTCTTGGGTTGATGTAAGGGGTTTGAGGGGTCCACACAATATTTTTGGTGCATGTAGGATACTGGTCAACCTACATGGGAGGGTATTGGTTACTCGATATAGTATTGTATTGGTTCCCATGCATGGGAGGATGTTGTGAATGCACTTAATGATTAGGATAATATCCATTGTTTTTTAGAATTTAGGTTGTAGGTGGACCCCCAATGGATTGGAAATGGGGTGGTCCATTGTACACATTTCGGATTGTTTCAATGTGTTACCAAGTTGATATTGGTAGATGATTCCAATCAAGTCAGCTACACATTTGAATCTCCTAGTTTTTCTTGGGAATGGTAAGCATATAGGGAGCATCAGGTAGGACCATGTATAGGTATCCTTATTAAGTGTATATCAGCTCAAACTATTGAGATTTTGTGACAAATTTTTCCTTTGCTTGAGGCATGTTTATAGCCACATATTTTTCAATTACTAGCATAAGAGTTTTCAAAAAGAAATCTAGGAAACAATCTTCTATTGCATTGAATTTACAGAGGTTATGATGCTTTGACCACTCATGGTGAAATATGAGTGGGGGTGGTTTGTCGAAAGTGGGTCATCATTTCTAGCTAAGTGTCATGTCACAATGGCAGTTGGAAAAATGTGAGGAGTGAAGGATCTACTGCTTTGAATGTACAATGGTAACCGAATTCCTTACTCACATACTATTTCACAATAGGGCTGGTGAGTGTGCATTGGAATAGCCTCAAATTAATTGAGTCTTCAATGATGAAGATAGATGAACACCAAAAATGATATGTCATGATGTGGGTATTGTGATATTCTCCCTATTTTCCTTCAAGCTTAGGAATGTATGAAGGCTACCTGGTTGGCATGGGAGGCCAAGTTTGATTATAGAAAATTGGATCATTGGTGAGATTAGTTAAATCTAATAGGTTTTGCTACGAATAAAAGGTCATTGGTGATGGTCAAAAAATTTCACCATAAGCTCATTGGTGAGGGTAAAAAGAGCCTTTGTCACCAAAACCTTAATGTCACCAAAGGTGGCTTCACAAAAAATATAGGTGTTGTGGTGACATTAAAGGTCTGTGACCAATGATGATGTATAATGATGGATAGTCACTGTCACCATTTCATATGAGAAATGGTGACATACATTAACCTTTGTCACCAAAAAATTGAAAGTCATGAAAGGTGGCATCACTAAAAGTATAAGTGTTGTGGTGACATTCAAGGCTCATCATGAATAATGATTATAATGACAAATAGTGACCATCACCATTTCATATGAAAAATAATGATCTATTGTAATGGACCTTTCATGGTAATACTTATTGATGCATACATATGGTGACATTTGTTGACTGTCACCATTTCATATGTTGGTGAGGGTCAAGAAATTGGTGATGGTCAAAAGAGTCTTCGTCACTAAAAATTGGATGTCATTATTGATGCATATATATGGTGGCATTTTTTGACTGTCATTGTTTCATATTTTGGAGCGGGTCAAAAAATGTTATCATAATCTCATTGGTGATGGTCAAAAGAGCCTCCATCACCAAAAACTAATCGTTTCCATTCCATATGAATATGAGGGCACGATGGAATTGAACCATAAACCTCCTACTTTTAAAGCAGACGCTCTTCCATTGAGCTAACACCCTTTAAAAAATTAGACCTTAAAACTTTATAAATTTTAAATTCTTCGAATTTCAATAAATTATAACACTACGTAAAGTCTTGGAAAATATTTAACTAAACAAACAAAATATCATCAAAGTTACAAGTTCCTACTTAATGATTATGGACGTTACGAAAAATGGGTGGAGAGAAAAATAGTTGTGTGTCAAATACTCAATATGTTCAGTTGAATACCCAATTAGAAGTGAAAGTTTGAAGAGATTTATAATGCTTAAATGACCTACAATTATCAAACCTAAAATATGCCATTACATTAAAGACAAAATTTTCACCTTGCAAACCATGTAAATTTTTTGTGGCAACATAAACATTTTCCTCTAAAAGATTGATTTGCATGTCAAAAAGAAAAATCAATTAGTACATATGATGCAATTATAAATAATGAGCTACATGCTTGAATCCTACTAGGTATGGGGTCTAGAAAATTAATTGGGAGTGTTTCTCATTATTAATTAATTAAAGATGTTAAAATACAATGATCAATAACAATGATCCTGAAATGTAACCACTAAAAAGATGTTAAAATTGTAAGCACAAAGTTTGGCTAATATTTGTTACACCAACAAAATATTCAAGGGGCATTCAAACACTTCCAAATCCAAACTAAACACAAGTGTTCAATGTTGCAATTCCATGGATACAAACAAATCACTCTCTGTTGGCTTAGTGGGGCCTAACCCAGGTTTAGAAGTGATTTACCAAGCAAATCGGTACTACTGGCCCTTTCGGCAACAGTCCGCAGAATGCAGACTGAGGTCTCACCTAAAGTAGTATGGGAAAGTGCTAGAAACATGCTTTCGCACCCTAGGGATGTCTGATATGAGGTGATTGGTATGCAGTCCAAACTTCGCACTTACTGTGCTATGGGAACCAAACCCGTGCCCTGTGGTACTATCTTCCCACGGTTCTAGCCGCAGCACGACCCGTGTTATTTACCCAAGTCCTCATTAATTAGGCTCTGTTAGCTGATTACCTAGATTATTTTCATATATAAGCATTCATCCAAGTATTTACCAATTGCGTACAGTAAATAAACAAAGTAAAAGTAATGCATAACATCAAAATATGGATTCAAGAATAGATGCAGAGAGTAAACTTCCTTTTATTAACTTTCAATCCCAAGTACAGACCCAACTTTGCCCTGCGCACTTAGCTACAGGGGTTTGTGCACTTAGCTGCAAACTCTACTAGGCCTCTGCACACTCAACTACAGAGCCTCTTCCTACTACTACGACCCAATACACTTCAAATTCCACTCTAACCTCGAACCATGCCTTTGTTATTCTATCTATCATCGACTTAGTTTACAACTTAGAGCCTCACTCTATTTATACAATCCCATGGTCCACGGACCATAGGTAGGCCGAATTTACACTAACTTACAATAAAATACGAGGGCGGACAACCCTATTACTCAATTTTACACTTCGTACTCCTCATCTGCAATTTGCGGAGTTCTACACCATCTTTGACCAAAACTTAGGCTTTAAGCCCCAAAACCTGCTGCAGGGGATCCCATGCCCAACAGGCCCCCAACACAATCATCGTGACTCATCCCGAGTCACTCTGTTGGTGTGGCGATCTGGGCACAGAGCCCCTCCAACTGTGCCTGTGTTGCGTGAAGGTCCGCATTGCAATGTTCTTCCATCTGATGGATCTGCTCTACTCTTTCAGATGAATGCTCATTGTCAGGGGAAAATCCTTGTCTTAAGGCATGCATCACCTTCATTTGTGTGAGTTTTCCTTCGATATCGGTAGCGATGAGGAAGGCCTCATCAATCCAAGGCTAGACGTGTGATTTAAGTACTGTCTCTTTCTATCACGTAGCATCCACCTGTTCCTTCAATGCCTTCCCCTGTTGTAGCTTCACCAGCCACTAGGTTAGGACAACTATTTGCGTCGTTCCATGCAAACTATCATACTACATTTGAAGCTCTCGTGCCTCTGTTTCCAAGCACTGTATGGTGGGGTCCTCCTGTAAGGAAGTGAGGACCACGAAGGATTATTCCAACATTGTAGTATAGTTCTGCACTACCCATCCTATTTCATCCAACCCTTTTTGGATAATGCTAGTGCATTGTTCCCTAACTTCCGAGGACATGGATGACTGCGCCTTTAATCGCAGTTCAAAAATATGAAGGTTGAGGTCAAGTTATATCCTCGTTGCTTCCCCCTTTGCCTCATGGAATCCACTGGCCAATCTATGAATTTGCACTCTTGCTGGTAGATCTGCTAGGATAGACAATTTTGGGATAGTTCTATAAGCATCGTCTACCACCTACGCTAGTCCTTGAGTCTGCGCAATGAGCTCATCACGCTGTCAGCTGAGCTGTTCTAGATTGATCTTTTGTTCACTCAATACTTGTAGCACACAACCTTCTCTAATGCGGAGCTCGGATATGACCCCATCCTGTAACTGGTAGAAGGTTTCTCACAGAAGATCTTGCCCACCACAGCTTAGTCAGCTTCATTTGCTACCACTAACGTAACCTTAGGGAACACAAAAATGTTGGTCGTGCGGGCGCGCAACATCTATTCTGCCTTTGATGTATTGGCTATGACATATGGGGCCATCGTTCCTGTCTGAGGAGGTTGCACCTGTAGTCCCTGTAATTGTGTTCGTAGCAGCCCCAACACAGTGTTTTCTCCACCATCACTTCTTGGAGCGTGTCTTTAGAGACATCGCGAACCGTTTTGCCAATGTCAAAAAGATGACGTTCTGTAAGCATGATTAGGTCCATGGACACCTTGGATGCCTTCGTCTTCTTTCTCGAGACTGGTTTCTCAGGGACGCGCAGTCATTTCAACTATTGCGAGGTAGTTTCTAAATTGGTGCACTCTTCATCCAGGTCGATGTCCTTAGCCCCCTGCCTTATGGAAATTTCATGGCCCCCCTTAACCTCTTTTATTGGTGCTATTTTTGTTTCTGTTGTTTGCGCCATTGTTTCTGCATTGGCAGTCTTCTATTGTGCAGCTGCTTCTTGTTCCTGGTGCCCCTTTTCAACCGGGTGTGTGATGCATAGCTTAGTGTCCTTCCTTTGTTGGGCTGCAACCTTCTCCATCCTACCAAGTTCAGGGTGCACCACTCCAGAGACCATGTTTCCGATGTTGTGAAGATGGCATCATCAGTAGCAACAAATGGAAGCTTTTTCCATTCCTTTGTTGGATCCTTCCCCACCCAGACATGAATGTTGTGCATGTTTGCTTTAAACTTTGCAAAGCTCTGCAAAGTGGCATACACTATGGGAGAAAATCATGGTCTTCTATTGATCCACATCCAGATGCTCACCTCCATCAGCTCCCAAGAAACCTTGACCATAGGAATCCGCTTTGTGTCCTTCATGGACTAGAGCGAAGCATACTTCGCAGCCTTAGGAAGGTACTGATCATAGACAAAAATTGGCTATCTACCAATAGTTCATCTGCTACCAACATAATGGATAAGAGCAACCACGTGTAGTGGAAGGTTTTACCCTACTCTTGGGCCTCCTTGCAGTTTATCAAAAATTCCTCATAGAGGAACTCAACCCAGTTGAACTAGACCCCCTGCATGCACTGCTCGGCCAGTGCAACCACAGGTGTTGGTACTTCATTGGCATGACACTTCTACATTGATTTTCTGGCCAGGAGTTGGGTGGCTATGCACATCCTTTTGTCCTTGATACTCGCAATTGCATAGCTGCACTTCTTCTTCTCCAGATTGTACTTGGTTTTCATGGCTTCCAAAAGAGCCAAATCGTTGCTTTTACCAGCTATTTCCCCAAGGTCCCTTCCCTTATGCGAAGCCAAGAAATCCTGTGAATAAGTTCTGTCATGATGGGAACAGGCTCCTCCAGCCATAAATACCTATCATGTACTAGGCACAGCAGCTGCCTGATGATGAAAATGGTGATGGGCGTGTGGTGAAAGTGGGGTATCCATCGTAGATGAAGTAACCCAGCCTTCTCCACCTCGTGCAGCTAATTTCATGGCTCCAACGTGATCACTGGCCCCTCCAACTTCAATTTCATCAGGCTTTCCATCGTCAGGTGCGGGAACTTCTCGCTGTCTGTGAGGTCCCAATCTTTGAATTTCAAGGTAGGCACCTGGATGAGGGATGGAGCTTCAAAAGTAATGTCATTAGGGAGGAGTGGGGTCTAGAGTGCACTCTTCGTGGCCTCCAGGTCTTTGGCTGCCCTAACTTTTCCTTTCCATGGAGAGACATATGTGGGTAACTTTGTTGCGGAAGGTATTGGTGGGACATCCTCCTCCACATCATCTTGCACCTCTATTTGATCAATTAGAACCTGTAAGTCTTCTTCTTCTTCATCTAATTCAATGGTTATGGCTTTGCCTTTTTCTTCCATTGACAATTTGCCGAATTGTGGGTTTCTTGGGGATACGCGGACTGGTCCCATAGTCTGCTTATATTTCTTCAATCGCCACGATTTTGGAACTTCTGGCACCATCACCACATCTCTGAACCCCTCATGGACCATATGGGGCTCCACGGCCTCACCAGTGGTATCTTCGGTGAATCGCACTCCTGGTCTAGTAGTAGTGATTTTGTTTACATAGGATCTGTTCGGTCGCATACTCAAAGGTGGTAAGAGTGCTTGACACTCAATGCTCTGTAACTGCTCAAATGTCAAACAACCAAGTGTTATCTTGTGGCTAGCCTTGGGGGTTTCATAGCATCTTTTGAATTTGAACTTGACCATTCCCCCCACTTCTGAGTCATTAATGCCTTCTTCGCGGCAGATCATCCCAAATCTAGCTCTTAATTCATGTCTTAGTTGCCTGACACCTGCTCCTCTTTGTCTTAAATTGGATATCTTGTCATGAATAATGACACCAATGGTCACTTCCTAGCCTACCCTCATGGCAGCGTATCCCCTTCTGTGCGGGTGTGACCCTTGTGACATGTTGATCCTCCGCGCAACCTCCTTATCTCATAGCTCCATCAAAGACTCTTTTATAGTCCCATGCTCTCTTTCAACTGCTTGGAGTGCTGAGACTGTGCTCCCTACCGACAGTCAGGTGGTCACACCACCTGTACGAGACTTCAATTCACCTTCCATCCTAGTCTATGGGCACTCCTTAATTACCCTCATGATAGTCATTGCCACACATTCTTCCTTATGCGGTGTGCTCCCTTGGTTACTTTGTTTGGTAAGGTGTGATCGTAGCTAGCAGAGTCACAAATGCTAGGTGGAAATCTTCTAATGTAGTAGTATGGCTATCCATATCTTGTCCTGTCATTCTTAGTTTATCAATAAGACATGCCTTCATGACTTTGTTTTCTAGGTTTTTGATCTCTGTGTCCATTAACATGCTTTTCTTGCTCAGTCATACTGGATCTTCTTCGAGTTCACAAAGCTTAAGGTTCCCTCACCAGATGGCTCTCTGAATTTGCATATGTTCACCCTCGCGTAGCTGCATAATTCCTTCATCCTGGTCCTCACGTACTGTCCCAACTATGGGAGCTACTGTGTGAGGATTCCTTTCCTCCAAAATTATGGTCTCGATTCTGCTCCTCGGCTTTGGAATCATCCCCATGCTTAGGTTTTTGTAGATCGTCTTATAGGCCCATCGAATCGTAGGCACATGCAGGTCCCAATCAGTTTGTCTCGCCTGGTGAACCCTATTTAGGACTCTCCATACCTTATTGAAAACTTCTACGTGGAACATTTGTGGTCTGCGTCGCCTTTCCTTCTGCTCTGTCCTACTCCGATTTTCAATCTTGAGTTTGCGGTGTGCTTTTGTCGGCTGCACAGCACATGTTTGTACCCAACGAGATAGGTGGGTGCGCAAGTTGCTCCATCCTTGCTAACTAACTCTTGTTCGAAGCTAGGGGCTTCCAAACCGTAGGTGCATCATCCTTCTACATCCATGCCAGTTCTCAAAATTTCCTTGATGTGTACCCCACCATTGTGCCGGTGCTGCACGCAATACCCACTTCAACGCATTGAACCGTTGTTGTTCCGGTACTATGCTTTCAAATTTACTCAAGAATTCATCCATCACTGTCAATCCATCATATGTAAATAGCTCTCCTGCCTCTCATGTCATGCAACGCAGTGATCTAACCATCATGTTGCAATTTAGCATTGTCACCTCGTGCAACCAATTTTGCCATCACTCTACTTGTTCGTTTGAATCCAAAGTGCAAGAGCTTTCACGCTCCCATGAGATCCTCCCATTTGTAATTGGGTTCACCCAATCCTGGTCTTGCGTAGTTATCTTGTAAATGCAATTAAGATCATCATCACAAACTAGTTCAGTATAACGCACTCCTTTGACTGTGTCCAATGGGACTACTACGTGTAATGACCTCTTCTCGAAGATCATCTTGCACTTCTTCAGGTTGATGGCTCTTTTCATATCGGTGGCCAAGTTTATTCCTAATAGTGCGGGATAAGGATTGTTGTCATTGACAATCTCTATTACCTCAAAATCCACCTACGTGCTCACGCCTTCAATATCAACTGTTACCCCATGCAACCTCCCCATGGGCAAAATCTTCTGTTGGTTCGCCATTCATAATTGAATAGGGGACCATTGTAATGTGGGCCTGCCCATGCATTCCCATGTTTTCTTTGGTAACACATTTGTGTTCAAACCTAGATCTAGGATTACCTGATCCATTTAATATTGACCAATTTGTGCAGTCAACCTCATTTCCCATCTAGTGCGCAATGCATGCTTCCCCAATTTCTGGGCTACAAATGGTTCTCCTAACCTTGTGCACCTGGTGTTTAGTTCCTGTAGTCCTTTAACTACCTTGTTGTCACACAATAGTTTCATGCATATCTCCAAAAAGGTAGTGAGCATTGAAAGATCCATTCCTGGCTTTGGTTGATCCCTACTACTTGAAGTGGAGGCCCTTGTGAAGCTCTTCTTAGCTTCCCTAAATGTCTCCTTTGCGTGTTCTAGGTTCCTTCGTAGGAGCCTTGCAAACCCACATACTTTCCTCTGGCTGCTTCCCTGTATCCTCTCCCGTGTTCGTACCGCTTTTGAGCATCATATTGACATTCGGGCCCACTTCGCGTAGCTCAGACCTCATCATTTGTATATTCTGAGTTGGGGGAGGCTAGAATACCCATTTTTTGCACATCTTTGTGATCAACATAGGATAGTCTATTGTTTCATGATCAAACTGAGCATAATACAAATAGGATATCCTTGTCAGGTTGGTACAATCACGGGCATAGTGCCTTGGTCCTCTGCAATTGTAACAGATTAATTGTCCACAGCCCCTTCCTAGCCCCATTCCACCTCATCCTCAACCTTGCCCCTAAAATCTGGCACACACCATCCCCGCATCTAGGTTGACGGGTTGCATTTCGGTTGACATCCTATAGGTAGGGGTCAAATCAATCATTAGCTTGTAACTATGGCAAGTGCATTCATTGTGGCCTACCATCCTGCAAAAATTACAAAATAATTACTGGGGTGTCTGTGTATACCTCTGTAGCAAATGAAAATTATCCGTCGTGTGTTTCCCTCCTATCTGACAGATTGCGCACCATAAAGAGGGTGTCGCACTCTACCCTCCCTGTGCCTCCGGTCTCAACGGCGTTTGCCCTCCTCCTGCCAAGTAGTTCGTGAACACTGGATAGTGATCTTTGTCATGGCCTTGGCCTTTGCATTTTATGCACCATACTTCCTTGCGTGCCTCTTGTCGTGGGGCCCTATCCTACTTCAAAATCTTCATTTCCAAACACAAATTCTATAGTTGCACATGGAGTTTTTGAACTCCCAACCCAAGGTCTTTTATTGGGGTCTCATGTAATATCATTGCCATTTCCAATGCTTCAACTTGGGTGGAATGTTTCTATTGTGACAGGGTCATCCTCAAGTGGAGTGTTAGATATCCTGCAAACCATGTTTGATGTTTTCCATCTATCAATGTCATATTGGCTTCATGGATCGTACTCTTCAGTCATTGATCCAGATCCCAGGAAGTCTCACCTGGAAGCATCGCAATTTCTTTAAACCCGATGATTAATTATGTTTCTGACATTGGGCTGCTAAATTCCCTGTTCAACACATTTTAGATCTCTACTATCCCTGCATTTGGGTGGTTGTTAGAGTGCTTGATGTACCATGTTAATGCGCAATCCTGTACCGCACTCACCAATGTAGCCTTCTTAATATTGTCATCCGTGACACCTTGTGCTTCCCATACTACTCTTACCACGAACCATAATTGGTCTAGATCTTCATTCCCTACTCCTTCAAATACTAGTAGTTTGATCACGTTTGCCATACTGAACCGTGGAGGTGGTGGAGGTGGAGTGGGTGGAGATGGAGGTTAGGGAGGTGAAACAGGTGGCGGTGTGGGTGGAGGTAGTAACCGCAGAATGTGCTGCCTTATCAAACTGACCATGCTTCTCGAAGAGTCCTCAGTGAACTCTTCCTTTCTTTCTCGTGAAGGTGAAATTAAGGGACTTTTTTCTAATTTTTTGCTACTTTTGTACATCTTTATGCTCCGCGTAGTCCCAAACAATAATGTATTCGTATGACCCTTTTTTCACACAATAGAATCTTAATCCAAGTTTTCAAAGACTTAATATACTTACCTTGTGGTCCTTAGAGAAAGCATTGCTCTACCTCATTGTAGCTCACAGTTGTGTCTACCACAAACTAAGTGATAAATGCCCCTATTATCTAGTCGAGCCATTGGTCCACAGCTCGCGCGACCTTGTCTTCTAATGCCTCTAGTCTGCGCACTAATTATGGAGTCCACACTATTGGTTTGTCGAGCCTACACATTCCCTGGCTGTCGTCTACCTTTGTGATCGACTCATACAGCTCAGAAGGAAAGGATGCAAAGAAAATCTCATGGATTTCCGTATACATGTAGCACTCCAACAACTTTTCCTTAGATACTTGCGGAGTTCTATTTTCCTATGTCGTGAACTCATGAATCTTCTTATCCAACCACTCTTCAATTTCCTTCTTTGTTGTGTTCCAGTGGCACGACATTAGACATCCCTTATGCAGATCTCGGTCCTGACCCAGGTTTAGAAGTGATTTAGCCAAGAAAATCCTGGTACTACTAGCCCTTTTGGCAATAGTCCATGGAGCGCGGACTGACGTCTCACCTGAAGTAGTATGGGAGGGTGCTAGAACCAAGCTTTTGTACCTTGGGGATGTCTGATATGAGGTGATTGATACATGGTCCAACCTTCGAACTTACTGTGCTATACGGACTAGGCACCCTGTGCCCTGCGATACTTTCCTCGCGTGGTTCTAGCCGCAGTGCGACCTGTGTTATTTACCCAAGTCCTCCTTAATTAGGCTCTATTAGCTAATTATTTAGATTATTGTCATATATAAGCATTCATAAAAGTATTTATCAATTGCACGTAGTAAATAAACAGAGTAAAAGTAATGAATAACATCAAAATATGAATTCAAGAATAGATGCATAGAGTAAACTTCCCTTTATTAACTTTCAATCCCAAGTACAGACTCGACTCCGCCCTGCGCACTCAGATGCAGGGGTCCGCACACTCAACTGCAGACTCTACTAGGCCTTTGTGCACTTAGCTGCAGACTCTACTAGGCCTCTACACACTCAGCTGCAAAGCCTCTTCCTACTACTGCATCCTAGTACACTTCAAATTCCACTCTAACCTCAAACCATGCTTTTGCTATTCTATCTATCATTGACTTACTTTACAACTTAAAGCCTTGCTCCATTTACACAATCCCATGGTCCGTGGACCATGAGTAGGCTGAATTTACACTAACTTACAATACAATGCTTAGGGCAAACAACTCTATGACTCAATTTTACACTTTGTGCTCCGCACCTACAATTTGTGGAGTTCTACAGCATCTTTGACCAAAACTTGGGCTTTGAGCCCCAAAACCTACTACGAGGATCCCATGCCCAAAACTCTCTACCTGTCAATGATAACTATGTCCCCCCACAAATACTTCAACTAGAAAAGGGGTGTCAAGGAAAAAACATCAAAGAAAAAAGAACAACACAATACAAAAATGCATTCATTTCCCCTCTACTTCTATAGAATAGATTTAGGGGAATAAAAAATATATCTATAGATAATAGGAATAGAAATTTCCCTTAAAGGTGCAAAGATACACTGAGGGACTCAAATGTGTCTTCCAATACCAAACTTGTATAGAGACACCTTTGATGTAATTACGTTGTTTTGTCTCCATGTAGCTAAAAATAGGTTAAATTCTCTTGAGAAAAATTTGTTGCAATGTCTTCCATTAGCATGATTCTTTTCTTTGCTAACAAGAGGATATGCTTTGATTCAGGAATTCATGTTTCTCAAAATGTTTTGGATGCTCTAATAGTTCCACTGAAAACATGTAAAAAGCCTATCCATAATGTTAAGGCTAAAGTATGTCTTGAGTTATTTGTTGGCCAAAAACAAAATTCAAGTTCAACCCAAGTTACATACTGATAAAAAAAAATTCTTGCATTGGTTGATAAGGGAAATCAGTTCTTTTGATAGCTAAACCATTTGTGATCTCTTAGACCGATTAGTGGTTTTGGCTTGAGGGGGATTGACCCAGGTTCAACGTTAATTAGTCAAACAAATCCCAACACTACTAGCCCTTTCGGCATTAGCCCGCGGAGTGCGGACTGAAGTCTCACTTGAAGTAGTATTGGGGGATACTGGAACCATTTTTTCGCACACTTGAGATCTTTTTGGTGTCCGTTTAGTCCAACTATACCTGCCTTTGTGTAGGGTGCTTCGTGCTCTAGTTTATAATTCAGTACCTTCATGAAATGTTACAATCAGCTTCCATGTGGCCCTACCCAGGGGCTGAAGTCATTCCGCGCTACTAGGGCAACGAACTGTGCTATTTCTGAAACTAGGCTATCTTACTTATCATTGAAAGATCTTAATTATCTTCGCATAAATAATTGTTCTTACTTGCATTCTCTTAACCAATATAGTTATACACATTCGCACATCATATAAGCATTGAAAGTGAAATTCAAACCCAATATAATAGATGTATAAACAAGAATTAAATAAGCAAAAATGATAGAAACTTCTCTTTATTAATACTTCTAGATGATTATAGACTCGACTCTACACTCAGCTGCAGACTTCTAAGCCTCTGCGCACTCAGCTGCAGAGCCTCTACCTATGCTACAACCCAAAACTTAGACTTACACTTCAGAGTTGTCTCGCATACATCTTCATTCCTTAGACATTGTGTGTCCTCAAACTACTTAGAGCTTAGCTCTATTTATATATGTAGATCTTCTACAGCTAACATTACATTATCAAAATAAGGGCGGACAACCCTATGACTCTTTAACATCTATGCGCTCTGCACCCACAAAATGTGAAGTCTTTACATTGGAATTACAAAATTTGACCAAAATATGGGCTCTAAGCCCAAAAAATTCCCTTGGGGGATCCTGCACGTAACAAGACCCCAACACAAACATCTTGACTCACCCTCAAGTCACTCTACAGGTGTAGAGATCTTAGTGCAAAGACCTCCCAACTCTGTTTGGATCGCTGCAACTTTGGCAACGTACTGAGTAGCTGCTTGCTGCACTTCCTCCACGCACTATTTTGTGACTATGGCTGTTGAATTGCTACCTTGAATCCGCTCGTGTGTTTCTTGTAGTTGCACAATCTTTGCTTCAATGGAGGCTATAATTGTATAAGCCTCATCGATCCATAGTTGTAGGCATGCTTTTAAAACCTCTTAATTTTTCCGAGCAGAATCCACTTGTTCCTTGAGTGCCTTTGCCTGTTGCATCCGTGCAAGCCTTTGTGTAAGGGAAACCTTCTATGCAGTACATTTTACCTCATCGTATTTCTATTGTAGCTCACATACCTCTATCTCTAGGCACTCCACATTCTGATCCTCTTATAGGGTGGTTAGGACCTCGAATGACTGTTCGAACAACTTCATGCAGTCTGACACTGCATTTTCAACCACCGTGATCACTGTCATAACCGCGGTGGTATGATGATCTCTGACCTCCGGTGGAGTTGAAGGCTAAGCCTTCAACTGCAGTTCTACGATTTGTAGTTTTAGCTCCAGCTGAACCCTGGCCATCTCTTATTTTACGTCATGCACCCCTATGGCTAACTTACGAACGTGCACTTCCATTGGTTCCTCTACTTGAATGGCCAACTCCGAGACCATCTAGCAGGCTTCCTCGATGACCTCCATTATCTATTTGTTTTAATCTAATGCTTCATTGTGCTACAGGCATAACTACTCAGCATTGATGCACTACTCTCTCGGGACCTATAGAACACGACTCTCCCCAGCCCAAAGTTTTGCAGTCACTCCGTCCTGTAAGAGGTAGAGTGTCACCCAAGGGAGTGCGGCCATATATAATCTGACCCCTTTCAAACTGTTGACCATGGCCCTGTTGGCCTCTATTTCTGTAGTGAGTGCTCCATCTAGTAGCACTATCATGTTGGTCACCCTTGTGCACAACATTTCCTTGGCAGCTGAAGTGCCGATTGTAAGGCTGGTGGACACTATGCTAGCCTTTGGAGTGTGAACCTTCAACTCCTATAGCTTTGTCCTAGAAGCCCCTAATACCAATTGTTGTTGTTCCTCAAACTACTAGAGGGCCTCCATGGTGACATCCCTCACCGTTTCACCGATATCATGTAAATCCCCCTCAGTGAGGGTGATTGGGTCAAACAACATCTTTGATGCCTTTGAATTCTTTTGTGGCACTATCTGCTCGCATGGTCACGGATGCTTGAGTTGGGTGGACGTCATTTGTTGGTCCACGTCACCTTGTTTTGTGTCTGTGTCTAGTTCAGGCAAAGGCAACTTCTGTCCTTTGCCTGTTTTCTATTGTTGTTCCGCTAACCTCGTAGCATCTCTCACTGTCTGGGCCTTAGCCACTACTTCTTATTTCCGGTGCTTTTCCACTAGTTGCACCATTTGAAGTTTTGTCTCTTCCTTCTTGTAATGTGTGGGATAATTCTTTGTTTCCGTTGTGGAGCCAGCTGGAGTGCGCCACTCCGGTGGCCAAGACTCAAGGACTACGAATATCACATCGTCAGTCGCCAAATACGGTATATCATGCCACGTCTTCATAGGGTCCTTTTGTGCCCTCATGAAGACATGGTCGAAATCTTCTTTACACTCTGCAAAGCTCCGTAAACTATTGTATACTGTGGGAGACAACCAAGGCTTGCAATTGATCCCCGTTTGAATATTCATTTCCATTAATATCCAAAATATCTTGTTATCCTTTATCCTCTACGCATCCCTAGTCGCCCAGAGTGAAGCGTACTTCGCTGCCTCTAGAAGGTCCTATGCGACTGATGTGAACTGGCTATCTTCGGCCAGGTCCCATGCCACCAGCACAATCAACAAAAGGAGCCATGCGTAATGAAATTTTTTACCCTACTCCTGTGCCTCGTGGAATTTCATAAGAAACTCGTCGCATAGACAGTTCACCCAGTTGAATTGGACCCCTTCTGTCCATTGCACTGCTAGTGCAATCACTTGTGCGGGCACCTCATCTATGCGGCACTTCCGCATCACTTTCTCTACCAATATTTGTGTCATAACATTGACTGCAGGGTTGTTGATGTTGGAGATGGCATACCCTCACTTGTTCTTCTCTAGTTTAAACTTCTTCTTCGACACTTCCACGAGGGAAAAATCGCCACCTTTTCCCTCTGAAATGTTTGTTGGATCCTGCCCTGAGTAGGGTAGCCGTGTAGTCTGATGAATCAGATGGTTTGTGATGGGGATGGGCTCCTCCAGCCACAAACACCCATATTGCACCAAGCAAAGCAGTTGCCTGATGATGAAGATGGTCACTGGGGCGCAGTGGTAGTGCGGTACCAAGAGCAAGTTTAGTAACCTAGATTTCTCTACACCTTCGAGCCATTTGTGCAGCTCCAATTCAATCATTCCAGCTGTCACGTCTATGTTCTAGCACATTAGCTTCACAATTGTTAAATGTGGAAACTTCTCATGGTTTATGAGGTCCCAATATTCAAATTTCAACACAGGGACCCACTCCAGGTGTGGTCCCTCAAAAATAATATCGTCTGGGAGTAGCGGATTTTGCATAAAGCTCTTGCTCTCATTTGTATCCTTCACCACCTTGGCTTTACCCTTCCACGGAAGAAAATATTCTGGTAACTGTGTTATATGGTCTGCACCTTGGCTTTCAACTTCCATCTCTACATCCTTGCCCTCCTCATCCACCAGGATCTCTTCAAATTCTTCCTCCTCTTCGGCCTCTAGATTAATGGCATTCCCCTTTTCTTGAAAGGTGAGTTTAGGCCTTTGTGGGTTTCTGGGCGAGGCGCGCACTAAGATCATAGCCTGCTTGTCCTTCTTATGTCTCGGTGTGCAAGATGATTTAGGGACCTCAACTATCTCTTTGACACTCTCTGGGGCCTCTACTTCTGTAATCTCTTGCGCAGATTTCGTGGGTGTTGACATCAGTCTAGTTAGAAGGTCCGACATCTCCTTTTGAAATGTTTCAAACACTAAACTTGCTCTCAAAGCCTCAAAGTTCAACAGGTCCATAAACACTTAATAACGCAACCACTCAGTTCTCAAAATGCCAAGTGGTTTTCATTGGATAGCCACTTGTAGTTTATATTGTCTTTTGAATTTGAATTTGACTGTTCCCCCCACATTTGGTTCATAAATTCTAGATTAGTGATAGGATTTCAAGAATCTAGCCCATTAATATCACCTTAAATGCCTGCCTCCTACTCCATTTGGATTGAAACCAACCATCAAATCGTGAATAGTGACTCTAACGGTCACTTTCGGGTAGACCTACGTGCCAATGCAGCTATCCTCGCACTGTCGCAGACCCCATGACACTTCACTACTTCATGCAGTCCGTACATCACGCAGTTCTAGGGCAGTGTATTTTATAGTCTTGTGTCTCCTTTTAGCTGCCTGGAGCACTAAGACTGTGCTTCTATCAACTAGTCAGATGGTTAGGCCACCTGTGTATGGCTTCAAACAACTAGCATTGACTTTTCCTGGGAGCGGATCTCCATTTAACTTAACCAACTGGACCACACCTCCATCAATAATCTCCTTAATAATATATGGCCCTAACCAGTGCATCCTAAGTTTCCATGGAAATTTATCAAAACTACTATCATGCAACAGCACCAAATCATTCACCTTAAAGGTGCACAACTTAATATGTCAATCGTGCCATGCCTCTTCACACTGCTTTTGGACTTGTTGGTGAAATCCATCAAAAAGTCATTCTTCTTCAAGCTCATTCAGTTGTGTGAGCCTCTCCTCTAGGGCTCTATAATCTGTCATACTTGTGAGCACTGGTATGCGAAGAATAGGCACGATGTATTCCATAGGAATCACTACTTCAACCCCATATACCAGCCTAAAAGGTGTTTGTCCTGTCAGCGTCTTGCATGTCGTCTGATAAGCCCATAACGTTGTAGGTATGTGTACGTCCCAATCACTTCGCTAAGCATTACATACCTTATTTGGCGTGTTTTCAAGCACCTTTTTGAATGCCTCCACTATCTCATTAGCCCACGGGTGATACGGTGTGCTCTTTTGATGATACACCTGAAATTCCTCTCTTAGTGTGCTAAACAGCTCATTCAGGAAGTGTGCACCACGATCACTCATCAAGATCTTTGGACATCAAAATCGCATCAGTACATGTTCAAATAGAAACTTTGTGGCAGTTGTAACCATTCAATCCTTCACCAGTTGTGCTTCTGCCCAATGGGTCAAATACTCTGTCATAGTGATAATGTACCTCGCACCTGTCTTTCCTTGAGGTTTAATGGTCCTAAAAAATATATTGGCCATTTTTCGAAAGGTTACAATGCCATTTGTGGAATCAAAGGCATTTCATTCCTCCACGATGGCCTTCATGTTCTTTGACATACATCACATGCCTTGAAATATGCTTTTGAATCCCAATGAAGGGTTGGCCACCACAACGTTGCATGTAGAATCTTCTGCGTGGTTTCTCTTCCTGCATAATGTCCTCCCACGATGCCCCCATGAGAGCCCACGAGGATGTTGATTCATTCAAACTCAAGTACACACCTTCGTAGTATTTCATCATTCTCCATCCTGTATAGATGCCCAACAATGACAAAGAAATATGCTGCGCACACTAATAATTCCTTATTTTGCTGGATAGAGTATCCCTCTAGCGTAGTTCCAGTTGCTAGAAAGTGTATCATAACTTCAAACTGTCCATCCACAACATGCACAACAAAGAGCTACTCGTCAAGTAATCCTTCCTCCAAACTAGTAGATTACTCGCCTTTCTTGATGCGCGACATGTGATTTTGTCCCACATTCAATAATCCAGGCTTCACAACAACTTCAAAATCATACTCCTAGAACAATAGGAGCCATCTGTAGATGCACCCCCCCAACACAAGCTTATTGACCAAGTACTTCAGTGTGGAGTGATTCGTATACATCTTAAAGTGGCCTCCTAGCAAGTAGTTTCGATATTTCTGGAGCGCATATAACATAGCTAGCCCCTCGCGCTCAGTGGTGGAATAGTTCTTCTCTGCTTTGGATAATCTATGACTTGTGAACATGATAGGGTGATCTAAGCCTTCTCTTCCATCCCGTGTTAGTATTTCCCCGGGCATTATACATGACATGTCAACATGGACATTAAACTCTTTCTTCCAGTTCGGGAAGACAAGAATCGGTGCAGTAACCATCTTTTCTTTAAATATATCTAGGTTTTTCTTACAGTCATCATTCAAGCAGAATGTGACATCCTTATTCAACAATTTTTCCTTCGGAGCCGTGATCTGGGCATAGCCTTTGATAAACATTTTGTAATATCCCGTATGTCTAAGAGTAGCATGCAGCTGTTTCACACTTCTAGGCACTTCGAGTTCAGAATCACCATGATCTTTGTGGGGTCTACCATTAGCCCTTGTCTGTGAACCACATGCCCCAATAGGTTCTCGAAAGGAATGAAAAATGGACACTTCTTGAGGTTGAGCATCATTTGGCATTTTCGACAGGTATCTAGCATCAAGTGCAAGCTTGCTACATGGTGCTTAACCAGCCCAAATACAGTTTAGTCATCAAAATAGACTTCCAAGAACTTATGAATATATTCCTTAAATGCCCCAATAACCACACGTGAAAAGATTGTTGGCACATTCTTCAATCCAGACAGCATGACAATATATTGAAAGCAACCCCATGCAATCATGAAGGCTGTCTTGCTCCTATCCTCTGGCACGATTTTGATTTTGAGGTACCCTGAGAACCCATCAGTGAAAGTATAAGCTTCCTGACCACCTACATTGTCCAACACTTCATCCATGACTAGAGTTGGGAAAGGATCATGCACACAGGCGCCATTCAATTTTCTGAGATCCATGCATATCCTTATCTCATCCTTCTACTTCTTCTCTTGCACCACCATTGGGCTTACCCAATCAGATTCTTCGATATGATCATTGATGCCTACGTCGATATTCTCCTTGTATTTCGGATTTAAGCGGTATGACCTCTCCTTAACTAGCTTCATGTCAAGTTTTAACATCATCTTCATTACTCCTAAATCTCTGATTATTCCTTTCAAATCCATAAACTTGGTCAGGAATAAGTCCTGATATTCGTGGAGTAATTCAGCAACCTTATCCATTGTCGTGTCATCCCAGTAGTCTCTGATCTTCATGAATTTGGGTTCTACCTCTATACCAATGTTCGCCTATTTAATTTTCATTGGCGCGGTTATATCGGGATTCTCCATCTATGGGCCATGAACCTCACGGTGGCCTTCTATTTTTGGAATGTTGATATTCTATGGATCCTCATTCTCCTCTTCAGTAGTGACATTATAACATTCCAGCACGTGACTCAGCTACGTAGCACATTCAGGCTAAATCAGGTCTAAGGGCTCCTATGGTATCCCAAAGATGGTTGCTTTTACCTCTTGTAGCGCCTCATCAATACTGTCCCACCCATCCTCAAAACTGAAGGTCATCATGAATCCTTTACGTAGGATATCCCATTCACCTGTCCCATGGTGGAGCTCTTTTTTGATATACCAGTTCATTGGTATAACATCTAGGGTATGATAGAACAGGTGTACCCACTCATGTTATGGCTTTTCTCCATAGGCCTGCATCTACTTAGCCGAATGCATGTGTGGATCATCATGTCCATCATACTTTTCAGTCAATTGCCTCTTAGCCCTCCCAAATCATACTCTCATAATTCTCCTACATTCACAGAAATCATCAAAGGGTCCTTTGTGCATACCCCACCATCTTGCGGGAGTAGCGCACAATACGTAGTCCAAGGCTTAGAAGCATTGCTTTTTTGGCACCTACCTTTCAAATGAATCCAAGAAGGTTTCGACCTCATTTAGACCATCATAAGTAGGTAGATCTCTTACTTCTGTCGACATGAAATGTAGTGACCAGGTCATCATGTTGGAATTAAACATAGTTACTTCGTGTAACTGATTATGCCATTATTCTACTTCTTCATCAGAATCCGAAGTGCAGGAACTCTCGCACTCCCATATAATTCATCCATCTACGGTGGGATTCACCTAGTCTTGGTCTCATGCTATTATCTTGTACATGTAGTCTAGATCATCATCACTTTCCTAGTCGTGAACTGGTTCTGTATAGTGCGATCCTTCAGTAGGAGATAGGGGTATTATTACGCGCAGTGATTTATTTTCAAAGATCATCTTACGCTTCCTTAGATTGATTACCCCATTCATATCAGTAGCCAAGTCAATTCCTAGGAGCGTGAGATGGGGATTTTTATCTTCAACAATCTCTATTACCTCAAAATATGCCAGTGCGCTCGCTCCTTCTATATGCACGGTTACTCCATGCAATCACCCAATGGGTATGATTTTCTCCTGATTCACCATTCTCAACTTAATCAGAGACCATTGCAATGCAGGTCTCCCCATTCACTCCCATGTTTGTTTCGGTAAAATATTCGCATCTGATCTCAAATCCAGAATGACTTGGTCCATCTCATATTCTTGGATCTGCACAGTGAGTCTCATTTCACGCCCTGTCCTTGTTTTATTTTTCCCAATATTTTGGACTACGTGGGGTTCTCCTTGTGTGATCCCAACACATCTATTGATAAGTTCCTGTAGCCCTTTGACAACCTTACTGTCACGCAGTAACTTCATACAGGTTTGCAAGAAAGTTGTCTTCATAGAGGGGTCGATCTTCAACTCAGGCTTATCTTTGCTTCCTGAAGTGGAGGTGTCAACGAAGCTCTTCTTACCTTCCATGAATGCTTCACAAGCATGCTCCAAATCAAACTCAGTTTCTTTTGTTGAGGCTTTGTGAACCGAGGTACTGTCTTTTGGTTGTTTTCCCTTGTGATTTGCTCTCCCGATTCCACTTCGGAGCACAATGTTTACATTCGGAAATTCCTCGCACAACTTAGACCTCATCATCTATAGGTTTTGAGTTGGGGGAGGTGGTAGTGCCCCTTTGTCATGTATCCTAGCTATTAGCATAGGACAATATTCTGTCTCATGATCAAACTGTGTGAAATACTTGCATGACGAATGCATTGGATTAGTGCAATCATGGGCATAGTGTCCTGGACCTCTGCAATTGTAGCAAATCAACTATCCTCGACCTCTACCAAGTCCTGCTCCACCTCGACCTCGTCTGCCCCCTGAAATGTTGTCTGCGCCATCCCTGCATTCTGGTCAAGGGGCCACATCTCAGCCTAGATGTTGTAGGTGGGAGTTTTATCCATCAGCAAGTCATAGCTTCTGCAAGTACACTCATCATGTCCTACCAACCTACAAAAGTTGCAGAATAACTATTAAGGAGTTTTTGTATACTTCTGTAACAAGTGACAATTGTCTGTGGCATGCTTTCCAGCTACTTGATAGATAGCACACCACAAATAAGGCACCACGCTAGGTCCTTCTTGAGGTTCCATCCTTAAAGGCATCGGTCCTACTCTTGCAAGGTAATTTGCAAGGACCGGTAGTGATCCTTGTCATGACCTTGACTATTGCATTTCACACACCATGCTTCTTCATGTATTTCTCGCCGAACCATCCTATCCTGCTTCAAGCTTTGCATCTCAAGGCACTGATTTTTCAGCTGCCTGTGGACTTGCTGGACTCCCAGATTAGGATCCTGCATCAGAGTCTCGTGTAGTCTCATAGCAATCTCTAGGGCCTTTGCATGTGTTGTTGTCTTCTGCTAGAACAACGCACTCCTTAAGTGTGGTAGTAGCGAAGCTACAAACCACTCGCGATGCTGTCCATATTTCAGATTCATATTGGCTTCATGAATCATACATTTTAGCCTCTCATCCAGCTCCCAAGGCATCTCGCTTGGTACCATTGTGATTTCTTTGAATCCACTAATCAACTGCGCTTCATATTTAGGCTTGCCAAATTCCCTATTTTGTGCTACTTTGATGTCCGCTACTCTCACATTCGGGTTATCATTGGCGTACTTAATATACCAGGTCAGCATGCAATCTTATAGGGCACTAACTAGTATTGCTTTCTTTATATGGTCATCTGTGACACCTTGAGCTTCCCATATAGCCTTCACTACAAACCAGAATTGGTCTGAATCCTCATTTCCAAAGCCTTTGAACAATTGCAAATTCATTGTGTTCACCATATTGAATCACGGTGGTAGTGGATGTGGAAAGGGTGAAGATGGAGGTGATGGCGATGAAGTTAGTGGTGGTGTGAGTGGAGCTGGGATTCGTGGAATTATTTGTCTTATCAAATGAATAGCACTTTACGAAGAGACCTTCGCGAGCTCTTCCTTGTCCCCTCACTGAGGTGAAATCAAGGGGATATTTTTTGGACCCTTATTTCCTTCATTCTTGTAAACCTTTCTGCTTCGCATAGACCTGAACATCACGGTAACTTCATAAACCACTTTTCACACAACAACATTTTAATCCGAGTATTCAAAGACTTTACATACTTACCTCATAGTCCTTTGAGAAAGCATCACTCTGCCTCGCTGTAACTAACTGAGGTGTCAACCATGAACTCAGTAACAAATCCTCCTGTAATATGATCGAGCTAATGATCAATGACACGCATGATCTTATCCTCTAATCCTTCCAACCTTCACACTAGCTCCGAGGTCCACACAATAGGACCATCAATTTTCCACCTCCCTTGGTTGTCTGGTAGCTTCGCGATCCACTAATATAGATCAGGAGGGAAGGACATGAAAAATATTTCATGGATCTCCATGTACAGGTAACTATCTAACCATTGTTCTTTTGATAGTCGTGGGTTTCTATTCTCCTGCATCGTGAACTCATCAATTCTTCTATCCAACTAGCCTTCGATTTCTTTCTTAGTTGGCTTCCAGTGATATGACATCACACATCTCTCATGCAGATTTCGGTCTGAGCAACAGAAACATTTATTGGCTTGAGGGGGCCTAACCCAGGTTTAGCGTTAGTTAGTCAAACAAATCCCTATATTATTGGCCCTTTCGGCATCAGCCTATGTAGTGTGAACTGAAGTCTCACCCGAAATAGTATTGGGGGATGCTGGAACCAAGTTTCCGCACCCTTGAGATGTTTGTGATGTCGATTTAGTTCGGCTATACCTGCCTTCATGGAGGGTGCTTCACACTCTGGTCTATCCTTCAGTACCTTCACAAAATGCTACTATCGACTTCCATGTAGCCCTTCCAGGGGCTGAAGTCCTTTTGTGCCACTAGGGTAGTGAACTACGCTATTTCTCAAACTAGGCTAAGTATTTGATTTATCTTATTGATAGATCTTAAGTATCTTCACGTAAACAATTGCTCTTACTTGAGCTCTCTTAACCAATACAGATATACACATTCACGCATCATATAAGCATTAAAAGTGAAATTTAGACCAAATATAACAAATGTATAAATAGGAAATAAATATGCAGAAATGATAGAAACTTCTCTTTATTAATACTTCTAGATGATTATAGACTTAACTCGCCCTGTGCACTCAGTTGACGGGGTTCGCGCACTCAACTGTAGACTTCTAGGCCTCTGCACACTCAGCTGCAGAGCCTCTACCTATGCTACGACCCAAGACTTAGACTTACACTTCAGAGTTTTCTCGTATACATCTTCACTCCTTAGACATTGTATGTCCTCAAACTACTTAGCACTTAGCTCTATTTATACAATTCCATGGTTCGTGGACCATGGGTAGATCTTCTATAGCCGACATTACATTATCGAAATAAGGGTGGACAACCCTATGACTCTTTAACATCTACGTGCTCCGTGCCCACAAAATGTGGAGTCTTTACATTGGAATTACAAAATTGGACCAAACTTTGGGCTCTAAGCCCCAAAACTTCCCTTGGGGGATCCCGCACCCAATAGGCCCCCAACACAAACATCATGGCTCACCCTTGAGTCACTCTACAGGTACAAAGATCTTAGCATGAAGACCTTCCAACTCTGTTTGTATCACTGCAACTTCGGCAGCACACTGAGCGATTTCCTGCTTGACCTCCACGCGAAGAAGAAGGAAACATTCCTCTAGAGCAAATGGCTGCAAACAGAAATGTTGAGAGCAGTACCTTATCCAAAAACGAATTTGCAAATCAGATGAAAGATTTCGAGAGTGATATGAGGCAGTTTCTTGCCATGCAACTGGATACCTTACAGATCCAAAGGAAGAAAGAGGAAGCCAAGAGGGTTTTGGCCATCTTTTGTCCCAGGTGCACTAAAAGGCATCCTAGGAATGAATGTCCATTGTACTCCATAGAAGTGTGTTTTGTCTGTGAAGAATACCATCCTACAGATCAGTGCCCTTCCTTACCTAGAAACAAAGCTACATATCAAAGGGCCGAAGAAGTCACTGAACCACTCTATTTCATGAACCAAAGGAGGTCACATGGACCCATACCTTACCAGTAGGAACTGCAAGGGACATCTGAGACCTATTATGACCCCTATCAAGCCACTTTCATGTCTTCTTGGGGTCCCCCTACTCATCTTCCTGGTCCACACCCCCTCCTTGGTCGTATCCTCCTCAATACCATGCTCCTCCAGTTGTTCATTCATTTCACTCTTATGCTCAGCCATAGCCTCAGTGGAATGCACCTCATCAGGGGTGGAGGCCCTAGTACAACACTCCTCTCACTCATTTTCCTCCACCGCCTGCTCATCCACAACCATTGCCTCCTGCTCCACGAAGGCAACCCCAAATGCCTGCCCAACCACAACCCCATCCACATCCATCTCAAATATACACCTCCACTCAACCACCCATACCACCATTCCAAAAACCATACAATGGAATAGCTCAATCCAATTGCAAAGCTGAGGCACACCATGTCCAAATGACTCCTCTTGAGCTCAATGATCTTCACCAAAGCTCAGGAAGAGTGTTGCAAAACAAAGATTATATTGACAACATTGAAGGACCAAAGACAAAAGAAGATTCAAAAGAAGAGAGAAAAGAACCATGGGCTGCACTTGATTAAGAGAAGACATCAGAATCAGAGATCGAGAGAGCTCCTTCATGATTACCATCAAATCCTCCATGTGCTCAAGAGAAAACTCAGCAAAAGAGGAAAATGTGAAGGTCATGATAGAAGAAGACATGGAACATGATCTAGATCAGCAAATGGACCAAGCATATCAGAGCTATATTGAGATATGGTTTCAGATGATCACTAAGTTGCAACAGTACTCTCTTCTTCAGCTATGCCTAATCTCTTCAAAGACAAATCATTTGGTCTCTGAAATCCGGATAGTTGTCAAAGCATGCATTTCAAGCCTCCACATCATTTTGTCTATAATCTCGATGTGCACATGGCTCCATTGGAAGTATTCTTATACTTGAGAATGATTTTGTTTTTCAAGTAGGGTAGGGTAGAAAAAAAAAAAGAAAAAAAAAAGAAAAAAAAAAGAGAAAAAAATGAAAAAATGGAAATAAAGGAAAAATCTAAGGTGAAAACCTCCTCGGAGGCGCCTTAGATTGGCTCATTAATTGAAAACCTCCATGAGGCGGTCAATGGGTTGAAAAAAAAAGAGAAAAGAAAAAAAGAATAAGATCCTTGGGTGAAAACCTCCCTTGGAGGCGCATAGGGCAGGCAATTAGGGTGAAAACCTCCATGAGGCGCCTTAGTTGTTTTCAAAAAAAAAGAGAAAAAAAAGAAGAAAAAAGAGAAAAATAAATCTAATTTCCATTGAATAATTGCAGGTTGCAAGAAGGACATTGCAGGTCAAGAGGATCGTTGAAAACAAAGGCAGAGGAAGGTCTGGGCTTTCTATAGGAAGCTACAGGCATTTCTACAGGAAGTTCTGTATTTCTACAGGAAACTTCCTGTAGAACCTTTGGACAAACCAAATTCAATTTTAAAAGGGAATATGATGGTGGAAATATTTTGTTTAGGCCTGCAAGCACCTTTGTTTCCATCCCTCACCTTTATCCATCATTTTTCCACCTCATTGTGCTTCTACAGGAAGTTCCTGTAGAAATTGTAGGAAGCTAGAAATGGATTTAAAAAAGGTGGTTTGGCGAACATTGTAGCTTCCTCAAGGGTTCAGAAGTCCTCCTGCAATCTTTAAACTCCTCCTCCATCATCTCCATACCTGCATCATAGCCCAAGTTCATTTTTCTTACCATGCAACAAAACTACAAAATGCCTTGAAGCAAAAATACCTAGAACAGAATTTGTTTTTGCCCTAACTTGAAAACCATGCATCCATTTGAAAAATCATTTTATGGGGAATTGTACAAGGGTGATGGCAACATTCCTGAGCAGTTTTAGCCAATTCCAGTGCACGTTTTTCGAGAAATAAACCTCCATCTCCTTAAGCCATTTTTTCATTTTCTCCATATCTGTGCATCTGTTTCAAAACTTGTTTCATGGGGAGATGCACATGGGTGATAGTAGCCTACCCAAGCAGTTTCAGCCGATTCCGATGCACCGTTTCTGAGAAATTGATCTCTGAAATCGTCAGCCATTTTCCATTTTTCTCGAAACCTGTGCATCCATTGATCACGATTTTGTTATGGGAGGTGCATAATGATTATAGGAACACGCTCAGCAAGTTTCAGATTGATCCGGTTTACCGTTTGGAAGCAATGGTGAAAACAAGTTCTGGTCCAGTGAAAATTCAGCAGCAGCAGCTTGAAGGTGCAGATCTGAGCGTGGAAATGAACTTCTGCAGCATGCATCCCGCCAGAGGACACCTGCACAAGGAAAACAACCAAAAATCATCAGCCAAGCCCTCATGAAACCAAAGAAACCAGTGCATGCATCAATGACTAGCCACAGCACCTCACAGCAGCCATTTGACTTCAGGTACGTGACTGAAACTCGTTCTTCTATTGCACAAATCTAATTTAAAAACTGCATGAATGAATGGAATGGTGGAATTAAGCCACGAATATAGCAAGGTTAATTCGATTTCCTTCTCTAGCACTCAGCTGGAAGTCACGCAGTACACATGGACAGCTGACTTACATGAAAATTAAAGCAACCAGGAGTGTTGGCCGTTTAAACCTCAATTCAATTCACGGCAATGATTACAGGGGGAAAACACATAGTTCAGGAACAACACTTCCAGTTGCATGTGGCCACATACACTTGGCCACTTCACTCTCTCACGTAAATCACACTGAAATTAAATGATGCTCGACTAAAATTCTCACCACCCTCTGTTTAACTGCGGTCACAACTGGAGCACACATCCACCACGTCCAGATCAGTTAACCAGTGGTCCTCTACAAGATTCCTGCCTGGTTTCTCGAGATTTCTGCCGTTTCTTAAAAAAATTCCCACAGGGGCACTCTATAGGCGTTTCTACAGGAAGTTTCTATAGGAAACACATAAAACAGCCTTCCAGAGTAGAAAAGCCTGCATTTTTCTTCGACAAATTGGAGTTTCGAAGAGAGGTAGGCTCGAACATGCATCTTCCATGCATGATACATTCGAAAGGTGGTGAATTAAACTATTTTGAATAAGAAAATATGAAACAAGTCTGCCTGTGAATCCAGAATAGTAGTTTTCCTGTGTGTTACATGGAATGTTTCAATTGGTTATGCGTCAAATTCTCTTCCACAGTTCCTATTAAGAAATTCCTCTGCTAGAAGTGATAAACCATTGTGAGGGTTAACATGTGCATGAAGAATGTGAATTTTATGTGATTGTATGCATGTTGAGGATGAAAATTAAGCTCTGCACTCTGTCTGCGGGAGCCTAATTCCGTTTTGACAGTCGGGTTTGGGCAGCAAAAGCATTATAACCAGGGAATTGGTGCAAAGTTGAAATACAAACACTTGAGAAATCCTGTCCTGAGGATCAAAAGAGGAAGACATAAAACAACAGTCCCTTTCTGCTCGGAGTATTGAAACAGGGCACTCTCACCAAACCAGACCAACCAGCTTACATCCTTTTTGGAGCAAGGTCAACCTTCAGATCATGAAATACATTACCTGTGAGGGGCAGTTCAGTATTGTCTACAGCTATCATTTCCAGTTGTTGAGTGAATTCAGACATAGGATGGATTTACCTCCAAAACAGAAGTTAAACATCCCCTATTTTCTTTTGCAATCATTAATTGAGTATGACACAAAATTGAAGAAAGGAAACACGCGGAGGAAAGAGAGAAAGGCAGTGGTAAGAAGACCCAGGATAGGCCATCACAAGACAAGCCACAGGAGAAGCAAGAGGAAAATCCAGAAAGAAAAGAAGGAAGAAACAGAGAGGAAAAAAGAAACAATAGTTTAATCCTTGGAAACTGTTGTAGGTTGCAGGAACACAATGCGGAAAGGGGGCCTCCCAACACAAGCAAAAGGGTCCCTACCAAGTTCCCATGCATCCTCACATCCATCCCCTTCATGAACACTCATTTGTTTCAGGATCCAGACACAATTTAGTCATGGTTCAACCTTCTACAGGAAGCTACAAGACTTTCTACAGGAAGTTCTGTATTTTTACCAGAAACATCCTGTAGAGCCTTTTGGGTAGGTCAGAATCGGTTATGAAGAGGGATTTGAAGCTTGAAGTTTGTTGAGGAGGCATGCAACCACTCTTTTCTTCCATCCTCCACTAGTTTCATCTCCTTTCACCACCATTGCCACCATCTGATTGAATATACTTGCAAAATCATACCAAAGCTGGGAGTAAAATAAAAACACAAATGCCAAGGGAGAAACGGTTGCAAATCAGGGCAGAGAGGACAAAAAAAAGTACAAACAAGTAGGGACACACCCAAGGAAACAACAACACAGGTCAAGGAGAAGGCACCCCCAGCCAAGCAAGCCAAATCAAAGAAAACTGGTTCTACAAGAAGCTAGTAGACTGTTTCTACAGGAAGAGAGAGAACTGTTTCTACAGGAAGACAGAAAACAACCACTAGAGGACTTTCTACAGGAAGTTTGGGGAAAGGGCAGCAGAAGGAGAAATTGGTCGAGATCTTAGATAGGGAGGCAGCAGCTGTGTTGTCCACCCTAAGCACATCCCCTAAGCAGAAGGAGAAGTGAATGAGAGAGCCAAAAACCTTCACTTGGGGAGAAAGAACTCAGGTAATGGACTCAAAGACAGTTCTACAGGATGCTGAGACAGTTCTACAGGAAGTTGAGAATTCTCTAGGAAAAGAAGCACAGGCAGTGGGAAGAAGCAAAGAGAAAAGCATGGTTTCATGACAGAGAAGAGGACATCACTTCGGAAGCTTGGCATGACAGGGAGGCCACCAGGGCCATCAAAGATGAGGAGATAGATTGGTTGCTCAGAGGATGAGCAACACTTTCAGTAGGGGGGTGATGATGAGCCCCAAAAATGGATGATTAT
>APFE030873981.1:0-47582 GCA_000404065.3 Pinus taeda
CCTTCCTTCCATTAAGCATGGAAATGACTTTGTTTTTGTGGTCGTCGACAGGTTCTCAAAGATGGCCATTATGATGGCCTGCAAGAAGAATATCACAGCAGAAGCCACTGCTAAACTCTTATTCGAACGAGTGTGGGTGCACTTTGGGATCCCACAGTCTATCATCTCAGATCGGGACAGTCGGTTTCTCAGCACATTTTGGTCCAGTCTCTGGTCAATGCTGGACACCAAACTCACGAAGTCCACAGCCTTCCATCCTCAAACTGATGGCCAGACAGAAGTTGTCAATAGGATGATTGTGCACATTCTGCGCATGTATAACTCAAAGCATCCACGCACATGGGACGAGAGCCTCCCCTATGTTCAGCACAGCTACAACCGAGCTCTCCACAGCTCCACTGGCCATAGCCCTTTTCAAGTGGGTTTGGGATTCCAGCCACTATGCCCCATTGATGTGGCCATGCCACTTGCAGCTACTCACATGAATTCAGCTCATGTCCAGTCCGAAACAGATAAGGCCACCAGCTTCATTGAGCGCATCCAACATATTCGCCAGCAGGTCCATGACATTCTTGAGAAATCAAATGCCAAGTACAAGCAGCGACATGATCAACATCGGGTGCCACACAATTTTCAGGTGGGCGACAAAGTCTGGTTGCATTTGCAAAAGGAACGCCTTACTGGATCCTATCGGAAATTAAGACCACTCCGATATGGTCCTTACACCATTACTAAGGCTATGGGAGACAATGCATTTGAGCTCAGCATTCCCCCATTCCTTGGCCTGCACCCAGTGTTCAATGTGGACCGCCTTCGGCCATACTTTCCACCAATACTAGACACATCCGACATTGCAGAACAGCTCCAACCCACAGAATTAAATCCAGATTGCATGGAACAAGCTGCAACTGATCGGATCATGGACACACAGATCAAGAACACTCGCCAACAGAATATCCAACTGTATCGAGTTGTCAAAGCAGGCCAACTCCTTCAGTAGGGCAAGTGGTTCACCAGGGAACAGGTTCAGCAGAAGTTTCCTCATCTCATGGAGGAGCTCAACGCAATGGGGACGATTGCTTCCTAAGGGGGGAGGAATGATCCAGGTGGATATTGGTGGCCACCTGCCAAGTCCACCTGGACCCCCACCATTGTCTTTCTCAGCATTTTCAGTTTCCTTAATTGTAGCACAACTTACTATTTTTAGCAGTTTTTCGGGTCCTGAACTTCCGGAGCCGTTTTGAGGCCCTAAACGACGTTTTTTGGGGAATCCGGGGGCAACATGGGTCCATGGAAATGGACCGATGTTGCCTGTTCCAACAATGATAGTGCTCGAATAGATATTTCTAATGAGCTATTATACACGTCAAACGGAGATCATATGCTAAAGTTACGACCCCGGGAAGTTGATGTACCAACTTACCCCCAAACGGGGCCCACAGTTTGGCGTTTCATCTCCTAGGGTTAGGTTTTGGAATGTGAAGGGTTTTTCATTGTGTCTCAACAATAAATAGGCTTCGAGCCTCATTGTAACACAGTTCAGAGGCATGTAGCCATCACATCTCTTCTCAGAGATAAGCTACCATCGCCCTAGCTAGTTTATTTCCATTTCTGATTGTAAGCATATTTCAGTATTTTCCATTAATGAAATGAAGTATTATTTCCACTGCATATTTGTGTATATGGTTATCTCTGTAATTGGTTGCATTCCTGTTTAAATCTGGATCACCCGAAGGAATAGAAGGACCGCCATATAAAAATGTTTCTGGCATTTGGGAAAACATAGATGACTGTCTCGACATATTCAATGGAGGATAATAACCTCTAGGTGTAGGATGAAAAGGAATTCGAGGTGGTGAAAAACTAAGACGCGGGTTTTCTAAAAATTTGTTAATGACACATACCAAGCATCACTCCTAAAAGGACTATATAAAATTGATTCATGCTCCCTAAGATTTAAAGTTTGTTGATTTTTGGGAAGAGTTATGTCTTCGTCTGGACTAACAAGTTCTTCAATAGAAATGAGGTCAGAAGGAATATTTTGGGTAATGATATTTCCTACCCTGGGTGAACCAAGACCACTAGAAGTTGGAGAAGAAAATCCTGAAGATGGAGTAGCAGCAGGTTCAGTTTCAAGCTCAGAAATTTCAAGTTCTTCAGCTAATTCACTGGTAGGAGAAATACTACCAATAACTTTGGAAAGTGAAATTGGCTAAGAAATATACTCTGTTGTTTGAACTTGATAATCAGGATGAAAAATTAAAGATGACTCTCCAGCTTCTGGTGACCCAACTCTACTGTCACTAGGTGATACAAAAGCTTGTAGCCCTTCAAGCTGGCTTGGTGTATACTCAGGAGGTTGCCCCCAAAGTCTATGAGATTGTCTCGGTAATTCTGCCACGATTAAATATTTAATTACTCACACACAAACAAAGAAAATTTCACTAAAACCACCTAAAGTCTCTAAAGAAACAAAAAACTGAATCACACACCTAAAAAATATAAGAGTTCAAACTACACACAAACAGTAACTTCCCATACTAAAAACACTAGTTGGTGATGAAATCCAACATCATAGAATTTTAATACAGAAAGGGTGATTGGAATAGTTACCCCGACAACCTGCTTAATGAAATAGACTAGCACAAGTTTATTCACAAAACCATCTCGAGTGAAGAGAACTCCCCAGAGAGTCCAAGTGAGTCTAGTCGACGTCTACTCCAGGTACAGTGAGACCCGTCCTTCACCATCACCTTAGGAAATAATCTTAAGTTTATGGATGCTAAGGTTACCAACAACAACAAATACAACTGGGGGAATAGTCTACGATCCGATCTATGTGCAAGGGCAGAATAACAAAGTTGAATCCCCTTGAAGGCTCCTCAACTTGATCAATCCAAGGTTTACCAACTAGTGACCCCAGGCTCCTCGACAATGGTTAATCCGAGATTTACCATTTATAATACACGCAAATCTTCTATATTTCCCAATGAAACAAACTTGATTGTCTCAAAGGTCCATACATGATCTCGTGATTGAATCCTTTAACAGAAGCTTCCCAGAATGTATCAATTACAATTGGATTTATTTCCTACTACAAGATATAGCTACTTGTTTGTTTTAACTATCTTGGAGAGTTAATTTCTCCCTACTCCAAGATACTAGTCCAAGCTATATTGGTGATACGAGCCCTAAAAATAAAAAGTATTACTATATCAATTTTAATTAAGCATTGTTTTTATGGGTTGTTCTTTAAGTCAATAGGTATAGAAATGAAACTTTGATGGTGTGAAGACTCGACTCCAAAAACACTAAAAAATGCACCTAAAATGATAAACAATTCGTTTTTCTTTCAATGAATTTCCAGCTAAAAGAAAGAGTTTGAAAATGCAATTCTTTGAGAAACAAATATTTCTTTCAACATGTAAATGAAAAGAAAATCTTTTTATCTTTTTCAATAAGAACTCAAAACGAGACTACTAATTATGCTCACAATAAATCCTTTTCCTTTTTCAAAACTTGAAACTACAAAAAACAATTTCTTTCAAAAGAGATCTACAAGTTCTAGAAAACACTCAAAACTACAAAACTAATCTTCAAATCTAAAAACCTAATTGAATAAAATCTTCAACTCTTTTTGAGGACTTTTTACTTAGTTTTTCAGTAAACTAAGGATTCATTCGTTCAGAATAAAAAATCAATAAAAAAACATTCAGATATGTTTTCTTTTATAAAAATGAAATTCAAAACTTGTGACAAAGCTTTGTTCAAAGATTTGCAAGGAGAAAAGTAAATCTATTTCTCGCAGAGGATAGATTTCACAAACCAGTCAAACTCATTAAGAAGACAAAAAGACACCAGGGTAATCTAAGGTTTCTCAGCCTTCTGATCTTTGAGTCACTACACAGACCAAGTGAAAACCACTCTAGGCATGCAAAACTTCTAGAAAATCATCTAAAACAAAAATACCATTGGAACTCACTCACAAGATATTTTTGATAGAACACATGCAGATCTCGGTAGACTCTAAAAGTCATAAATAAAACCTAAACATAACTAGAAGAAAACATTTTAGGTTTTTTGAAAAATTTTACAGGGTCTGTAGGCTTCTAGAAGAACCAGATGCGGTACCACTCTATGTACTAAAGGATGAGCATGGAGATGCCCGCACTGTCTGTAAAGAGAAAGTGTGGTCCCCTAAAATCTTCAAAAAAAACAAAAAATAATCCAGATTCTAAAAACTACCCAATCCAACACACATCAGGCAAAAACCAGAAACGAGAACAAGTTTCTCAAGTCAAAGACAAAGGAAAACCAAAAACCAAATTCAGTTCCCCAGTGGAGTCACCAATTTGTTGGCCAGATAAATCAATCTTGCAGACAAGACCGATCTTCCTAGTATCAGAAAATAGTCTAGCAACAAGCAGACAAACAAATCTATCTTTCTCTAAACATATACAATTCATAAATAAAAACTATAAAGATGTTAAGACCCTACCTTAAGTCCAACGCTAGTTTGTAGCATCCATCCTTCAACTGTCCGAAAGAGTTTCCTTTTGAGAACCTGCAATCATAGACGAACAAACATCAAATAGCACCTGCATAGCTAATATCATAAATCATTTCCACTATGGTGATCAAGGAATCCATAAAATAAACCGTAAACAATAGTTTATTGAGAAAAACAAACTTATTTGTATTAACTTTGAAGTAGAAGAACCTTACAACCTTTTCAACCTTGATGTTGAGTAAGCTCTTCCTAAGGTTTGAAATAGGAATTTCCTTTATTTTGACAAGCCTTGCACTCTTCCAAATGAGATCTTAGAGGTATGTAATCTCTCCTCATAAAAACTCAACTAAGAAGACTAAGTTCCAGCAACATTTCACCTAAAAGATATTCAGCTTTCAACCTCCCAAGTAACTAGCCCAATGCTTCATTTTATAGCGCAAAGGAAGGAAGTTACAGGTCCATCTATGAAGGGATAGAGTCCTCCTTCAAAGGGATAAGCTCCTCACATCAAGGGGTTAGCTCCTTAAGGTATGGGATGCATGAACCTTAAGGGAGCGAACTTGCCACCTCAAGATTCCTTCCAGAAGCTTCTAGAAATTACTCAAAGTGGTTTTTTAAGAATATAATTGCGCCTTTTTAACTTTTGCAGGGGTCCGCACCCATAACACAGAAATAGAGTGCTCAGGTGCGCAGGAGACATGACCATTAGGTGCGGGACAACAGGTAATGTAAAGAGAAAGTGCAGAACCAGAGTTTTAGGGACTTTTGAGGGCTTTCTCTTATTTTCAAGGCTTGATATGAGGAATTGAGGCTTAAGACTTGCAAAGGAGAAAAGTATGAGTGGTAATGGACTCACACAGATTGCAGAATGTCAAGGTGACAACTTTTTGTGCAACAGCCACTTCTTGGCACCATTTTCGGGGAAGCATCATAGTATTTTGTGATTACTGCTTTCTTCTATTTTCTTCTTGCAACATTCTGCTAATACTTTATTTCAACAAAAGTAGACTAGTAATTTATCCTCTTTCAAATTCTGCATTTCCTTGCTTTCCTTTCCAATTCTTCAAATTTCATTTCAGCAAAAGTAGACTAGTCATTTCTTTTCTTTCAATTTTACATTTCCTTTCTTTCCTTTCAATTATGCAAATTTCATTTTAGCAAGTTCATTTCAGTTAGTTGCAATTTGTTTTGTTCAATAAATTTTAGTTTTGCAGGTACTATTAGTGTGGGGAAAAAGAAACAAAAAACAACCAAAAAGATTTATTTTCATGCCTCATAGGAATAGAGATAACTTAGGAAAATGTTTGCCCAACACCCCCACTACTTCACACGGCCAACCTTCTCTCTTCTTTGATGACTACAATCAAGAAGAACCCTTAGGTCAACATCTAGATATATTTGAAGAACCTATAGGGGAAGAAGAAGAAGAAAACATTCCTCTGGAGAAAATGACTGAAAATAGAAATGTTGAGGGCATTACCTTTTCTTCCAACTCATCCATTAAAGGTGAAATTGGAAACATGCTAGAAGATTTCAAGAGTGAGATGCTGCATATTCTTTCCATGCAAATGGATACCTTAAATATCAAAATAAAACAAGATGAAGCAGAGAGGGCTTTGGCCATTTTTTTTCCTAGATGCACCAGGAGGCATCCTAGAAATGAATGCACATTGAAATTTATAGAGTTTTGTTCAATGTGTGAAGAAAATCATTCTACAGATAAGTGCCCTTCCTTACCCAGACTTAAAGCTCTATACCAAGGGGTTGAAGGAGCCACTGCACAGATATATTACATAAACCAAAGGAGGCCGCATGGACCTAGACCGTATCAGTAGGGGATGCAAGGGACATCTCAGGCATACTACAACCCCAACCAAGTCATATCCATACCTTCTTGGGGCCCCCTTGCTCATCCTTTCTAGTCCACACCTCCTCCTTGGTCCTCCACATCTCCATATCATGCCTAACCAGCCACCCATTCATTTCAACCCTATGCTCAGCCGCAACCTCAGTGGAATGCATCTCATTAGGGGTGGAGGCCCCAATACATTCCTCTTTCCACTCTTCTACCTCCATCACTTGCCCAACCACAACCCCATCCACATCCATCTCAAATATACACTCCCACTCAACTACCTGTACCACCATTTCCAAACCCACACATTGAAGTAGCTCAACCCATTTACAATGCTGAGGTACAACACTTCCAAACAACTCCTCTTGAGTTCAATGGTATTCACCATAGCTCGGGAAGAGTATTGCAAAAAAGATATTATATTGATGTCATTGAAGGACCACATCCAGAAGAAGAAGATTCAAAAGAGAAGATCAAAGAACCATGGGCTGCACTTGATGCAGAGAAGACATTGAAATTAGAGATCAAAAGAGCTCCCTCATGGTTACCATCAAATCCTCCATGTATTCAAGAGAAAAATCAGCAAAAAGAGGAAGATGTGAAGGTCATGGCAGAAGAAGACATGAAGAATGATTCAGATCAACAAAAGGACCAAGGACATCACAACTATATTGAAATATGGTTCCAGACAGTCAATAAGTTGCAGCATCACTCTCTTCCTCAACTATGCTTGATCCTTTCAAAGTCAAATCATTTGGTCATTCAAATCCAAGTACATGTCAAAGTATAAATTTCAAGCCTCCACATCATTTTTTCTATCATCTTGATGTGCACATGGCTCCATTGGAAGTATTCTTATACTTGAAAGTGATTTTGCTTTTCAAGTAGGGTAGGGTAGGAGACAAATAAGAGAAAAAATGATAAGGACTCAAGTGAAAACCTCCATGGGGTGCTTGAATCCCATCATTGGGTTGAAAACCTCTTTTAAGGTGGCTCGGTGATGACAAAAAAAAAAGAGAAAAATAAGACTCTTGGGTGAAAACCTCCCTTGGAAGTGCTCATGACAAGCAATTAGGGTGAAAACCTCTCTGAGGCGCCCTAGTTGTTTTTCAAAAAAAAAAAAAAAAGGAGAATTTTTTTTGTTGCATTGCAGGTTTGTAGGAGGACTACAAGGAGTAAAAGAAAGTGCCAAGGGGACCTTGACATTCATACCAGCACCCATCTCATCTTCTCCACACTTTCTCCATCATTTTTGGCATTTCTGTCACCCCATTGTGCTTCTTTCTCAAAAACTGTGTTTTCTACAGGAGGCTCTATGTTTCCTACAGGAGGTTCCTGTAGGAATTACAGAGAGCCATAAATGGATACAAAAGGCAGTTTGAGGAACAGGGAAACTTCATGAAGAACCTATAAACCCTCCTACAGTCTTCAAAGCTCCCTGCCATCATTTCCAAACTTGCATCACACCCCAAGCATCATTTTTCTTCCTGTCCAAGAAAAATACAAAAAAATAATTTTTCAGTAAAAGAAAAAAAAAATGAAGAAGCAACACCATCCACCCATCATTCTCGAGCTTCTACCACTCATTTTCCTTGTTGTCCTAAAAAAAAACTACAGGCTGTTGTGTTTACCTATAGGATACAAAAGTACATAGAGCATAAATTTTCTTTCTCCATAACTTGAAAACAGTGAATCCATTTAAAAAATTGTTTCATGGGGAGATGCATATGGATGATGGTAACATGCTCAAGCAATTTTAGTAAATTCTATTGCACGGTTACCAAGAAATTGGCATCCATCACCTTCAGTGATTTTTTAATTTTCTCAATATCCGTGCATCCATTTAAAAAACTGTTTCATGGGGAGATGCATATGGATGATGGTAACATGCCCAAGCAATTTAAGCAAATTCCAGTGCATGGTTTCTAAGAAATCGACCTCCATCACCTTCATCCATTTTTTGTTTTTCTCAAGATTCGTGCATCCATTGACCAAAATGTTTCTATGGGGAGTGCATAATGATGATGGAAACATGCTTAGAAATTTTTAGGTCAATCCAGTCTACCGTTTGGGAGATATGGAAAAAACAAGTCACTGTCATGCAAACCCATAGCAGTTGATCCCATTAAAATCTAGCATCAGCAGCATGAGGGTATAGATCTGAAGGTTGAAGCAGAAACTTGAAGATCAGATCCAGCCAGATAGGAACCTGCACATAGCACAACCATATCTCAGCAAGAAGACAAGCATGCATCAAAAGAAATAAAAGCATGCAGCAGAAGGAAAGGCCATAGCACCTCACAGCGAACGCATTCGAATCTCAAGTAAGTAACTAACCCGCTCCTCTATTTGCATTGGTATAATTAGAGAGCATGCAAGAACAATGATATGGTTGAGGGTGGTTGGGGTTGAGGTGGCCAATTAATTTGGCCACCTTCATCTAGTTGACTACACTCATCCAAAGATGTCACCCACACGTGCGCACAATCAACTCAAGAGAGATGTCAAGAATAGGTAGTGGATGGTTGTGTAAAATCCGATGCAATGATGAGAGGTGATTGTAGGAGAAACCATGATGACAAGGCAGGTGAGGACCAACGGTCCAAATATGGCCAACATACACTTTTGCCAACTCACCCCCATCACCGGAAATATCTAAAAAAAGTAATAAGTACTCCTCCTCGAGCACTCTCACCACCTTTTCCTTCATTATCTCTTCGTAAACTAAGCTGCCTTAGACTCCTTGTGCCCCCATAGCCTTGAAACCATCATTCTCCATCGACTTCTCCCATCCTCATGCCCTCGGTGTTCTCTACAGGAGCACCTAAAGGCAGTTCTACAGGAGGGGCAGTGAGTTGTTTTGAAGAAGAAAACACGGGTTTTTAGCATGATTTTTGGCCTGAGGAGGTAGGTTCCATACATAACCACCTTGATTATTAGTATATGCAAGAAATGATATCAATTTAAGGAGGAATTAAGTCCATAGAAGAAGAAGAAATACATAAAAATTTCTGTCTATTTTCTTTATTAAAAAAAAAAACAGTTTTCCTCTGTTTTCCTGTTTTCTTCAAAAATATTGTTTCCATATCCAAATTTGGTGTTTCAAAGGGGTATAAACACAATTACAAGAGGGTTCATGATGAAGGATCCCACTAATTCCACCAGGCTCCATGAACATCTCCAGGTAGTGGCCATATTCACAAGGGAAAATTGGATGAACTTTTTTGAGAAATTCCGAGGATTTGATGAAGAAATTGCCCAAGGATTTGCCCTCTCTTTAGTCCCTCACACAAGAACTCAAGCCACTGTCATTGAGGATGTTGGCCATATGGAAAACAAACTCAAAGAAATGGGCAGAGAGCTGAGTGCTATCAGAAACAGGGAAGAAATCACAAGGAGCCACTTTGAAACTGAAAATAAATTTTTAAGAAGACAGTTGCAAGAGAAAGAGACCCTACTAACATGCATGGCCAGCTGGTCCATGGAGGCATTACGATGTAGGAAACTAGAAAAATCCCATGGCCTGTATCTCAAGGACCAATGATTGCAATTTCAGATAAAGACTTTGGCACAAAGAGGCACAATGCCTTTCCAAGATTAAAGGAAGTTTATGTACTTGTATGGCCAAAGCACATCAGAAGATAAGGAGAAGATGGCAGAATTCTACCTGCATAACATGGCCCTCACAGACATGAATGTGTGGGACCCCAATGCTAGGCTAGGGGACCTGCAACTAATGGCCATGGCCTCATGGATGAACCATGAAGAGTTAAGGGCAACAAAAATAAGAAGATTGATGATAAAGGAACAGAATGAGCCCTTAATGATTAGAGCTAAGCCATTAGACCCCATCGCCCTCATCAGCACACATAACCTGCTTGCACATAATCCTCAGATTGCACCTAGATATATTAGTGACCAAGCACAATACATTGCACATTTTGAGGATATCGAAATATTACTTGGGGATGATTGTGTACATGCCTGTATGAGGAGATGGAACACCTTACCACATAGTCTGCAAATCATGGAGTATCATTCCCCAATGAGGATGAGGAAGGCATTAAGGAGAGTACCCATGTATAAATGCTCCATGCAGAGGTTGAAGGTCAATTGGATTGGCCTAAAATTGAGTCCTCCACTACTACTAGGCATGCTGGAAGGCAGAAAAGAAGAAGAAGAGAAATAGCAGTGGGAAGAGGTAGATAGGAAGCCAAGATTCTATGAAAATGAAGAAGAGACCACATAAGAAGTATGGGATGCTAGGGAGGCCACCAGGGCCATAAAAGATGAGGGGATGGGCTAAGTTGCTCAGAGGATGAGCAACACTTTCAGTAGGGGTGATGATGAGCCTCGTAAATGGGTAATTATATGGGCTCATTTTACCTCCTAACCTAGTCAAATCAACCATTATCTTAGCTTATTACATGATTTTCTGATTATATTTATGCTTATAGAGTGATTTGAGTTAGTTATGATGCCATGAGTTCTAATATGTGTTTAATGCAGATTATTGATAATTTTTTTCGTCAAAGTCAAGGATACAATTGAGAAATGGAAACAATAACTTGAAGTGGACAAAAGAGAGGACCTATAGGAGGGAATTTCCCTCATTTATTACTCCCCACTTGGAATTCCTCTTGATTCAGCTTGGAGTACAGGTAGCCAAGTCATGCATTAGCAGGCAGTTGAGCGAGTGGAGGATAAATGATGTTTATCTCGAGTTTTGGGAGCCAAGCCTCCCTGATTTTGAGGAATCTGTTGGGAGCTTCATTTGTATAAGTAGAGAGGCCTAGGCCTCACTAGGGTTGAATTTTTGTTTCAATATTGTTTGTGTAACTCTGCTCAACTTCAAGCTTATTATCTTGACAGTTCATGTAACCTTGTTGTTGTTTTGATAATAAAGATGGAATCCTTTTTGAGTTAGCACTGAGTTACCTCAGACGGATGAAGCTCTTGGGTTAGTACCCAATCCAAGTAACCAAGCTCCTCTTTTCTTGTATTTGTATGTTTCATTTCAGTTTGTAGATTAGGTTGCTATTAGATATATTTCTTTTATGGTTAAGAATAGGTTGTCTTTAATGATTTAGTGGTTTTCTTCCATTTGTGTTTTTAATAGTAGGTTAAGTAGTGATAAAGAAAAGATCCAAAAGGCTAGTAGAAATTCCTTGACCTCTCTTCCTCCCTTTGGGACAATGATCTGAGGCAAAGACCCTCTTACTGCCCTGAAAACACAGATTTTCCTCCTTCATAGGACTTCTAGTGTTTGCAGCTTTCTAATTGGTTCATAGTTTAGTTTGCTTTGCTTCAAAACTTCTTCATCATTCTTATTTCCTTATTTGAAATAGTCTCCTTTCATGCTTTCCTTTCATACAATGGTTATTAGCATTTTCTTCCATAGATCATAGTTTACTTTGATGCAAAAACTCTATTTTTTAGATGCACTTATTTCCTTGCTTCTTTAATCTCATTGGTTGACTGTCACTTGTTTATGCAGCAGATATCTTCTAGCAACAGTCTAGCATATCAACCACTCCATCCTCCATCTAATCCATGCCCTACAAGTTGCCCAAGTCTCCCCTCAAATTCTACCTTAGTTTCCTACATTCTCCATAGAACTCCTTCTTCTCTCCTTGAGTAGATCCTATCATATTTCTCTCTCCTAATGATTCTTGGTAGACCCTAGGTGCCCTAACACTTCATTCCAAGCTTCATTCACCTTTTCCAACCACTTTCACACCCTCAAAATAGCCAAAATTTCTCTCACCCTCCTCCTGTAGAGCTCCTGTAGACCTTCTGTAGAACGATATTTTTCCTCCTATAGATTTTCCTGTAGGCTTTCTTTTGAAGGCTGCATGTGGGAAAAGCCTCTAGAAGGCCACATGAGACCTCCTATGACCGATCCACACCATCCTACATCCTCTCAAGTCTCAAAACCTCCCTCCATCGCCACCTAATCATTGCCACATCCACAAACAAATAAATTACATGCAGAACAAATTCACATAAAAATCCAAAAAGATGTTTTTTTGCTCATTTACTTTCAGAAATAACTTAGGTAGATGTTGTTTTCTTCCTTGACTAGATAATGGAATTCTTTTCATGGTTTTCATAGTGTTTTCTGCAAAAGTAGGATTAGTGGTTAACTAGGATTTCCTTGGTTTGCTTTACATTTCAATCTTCCTTTCTGCAAGTAGAATAGCATGAGTAGAGTAATCACTTTTTCCTTCCATCACATATAAAGCTTCTTGTGGAATCCATAAAAGTTGGCTTGAGCTCCTAGTGATCTTGCACAGGCTGACCAAGTGACAACCTACAGTAAGAACTAGTACTTGTGCATATAGCACTGTCGCTTCCAAGTTTGTTATGAACTACTGGGTTGATAAGAGTAAAGTACGCAACCCAGGAGTTGCAGCATTATTGCTGCAATACTAGTGCTCACCACCGAACAAAGTTGGTCTAAGTAAAATAATGTATATTACATAATTTTTTCGCATAAATGGGTTATAAATCGATACAATGAAGTACATATTCCTACATACATGTTCTTGGAATGAAAGTGCTAGGAATGATACAATGAATTCTCTTGAGTTGGGTACATAAGGCCAAATTCCCCTATGCTAATGAGACAGGGAGATCACAGTCAAAGAAACCTTATTGAAAAGGAAAGGGCTCTAAAGATTTGAATGATCCAACTTATGGGGGTTCATTCAATGGGCTCTGCAAATGATAGAAAGTGAGCAAGTCAAATGTATTGAACTACATCAGAGACTATATCATGAAGTGTTGAAGGATGGGTATATGAACGACTACTTTAAGGGAAGACCCCTCGCTCTGAAGGTATGTAAACATATCACACATGCGTAGTGAATGCTAGTATAATCTCTTTAAGCACTGAATTGAAAAGTGTATGATTCTCAGTCGTTTAATAATGTATTAGGTTCAAGAATAGGATAAACAAATAATTCAAGGGATGATGATGTTTCCCTTTGCTTGATATGAAGCACCCATCGATGAAGAAATTGGATTCAAGGTATATTATCCTCTAAGCCAATTCTCTAAAATAGATGTGCATCATCAAACGCGGGCCTACCAAGGCTAAGGAAATAGTGAGTCCTCAAGAAAGGCACAATGAATATAGTATGATGTGACTAGAAAAGATTGACACCAAGGTGGGGAATAGAGTGGTATAATAGGTAGGCATACAACTTACCTTGTTAGAGCATATCATGCAAGCTTGACCTGATAACGATTGCAAAACTTCCATAGGGGGTGGTAAATTACTTAGACATACACTCTTAAATTATGGATTAGGACATCTAGAGGTTAAATATCAACAATATATGATGGGTACAACACATGAAGGGAATTACATATGCTAACAAAACTCACTGTAATTCTAAATAGACTCCATGGGACATAATGGTGACTCATATTTGATGCTCTAAACAAGAGTGACTCAATGATGCTACCACTAACCAAACCAATTACAAGTGGTACAAGGCCCTCTTGAGGTGAACTAAGAGGGGATAATAGGGGTGATTCTGGGGGAACATGGGTTTTCATCGTGAGAATGAGAAATGAAGATCAAGGAAACTTTTAAGGATATGAGTTTATCTTAGAGTTTAGAAACCTTGGCAAATCATACTAGTCCATAAAATTAGGAGAATTTTGAGGTCTAAAATGAGCCTCCTAATGAAATTATAAAATAACAGTGGAAATAGTAAAATAAGATTAGATTACATCATCAAATTTTAGAGGGAAAAAACAAAAAACTACTTTTTCAACTCGTATTTTCAACTTATCTCCTTATGGGTTTACTCAAATTTCGAGTGAGAACACTCCTTAAATGATGGGTACTCTTTGGATGAGGAATTAAATTTTTCATCCAAAAAGTACTCCCGCTTGACATTTGAGTAAACTATTATGGAGATGAGTTGAAAATACAAGTTGAAAAAGTAGTTTTATTATTTTATTATTTTTTAATATTTTTATTTTACTCCAAAAATGGTGAATCATTCCCCATGGTTGACATCATCATCTTGAATCCTATTAGTTCTTATAAAGTTTATTTTGGTTGTACATTTTTCTTAGGAGGCCCATTTTAGACCTCAAAAGTCCTCTAATGTATGCAAATTGTAAAATGTTTGATGATAATTTTTATAAAGTATTTATATTTTTATAAAAATATTTATATTTTTAATTATTTTATATTTCTCTGCAAAACTTTTGGCAATTTTCTAGGTTAAATAATTTTACACTATAAAATTTGGGTGAATCATTTTATGAAAAAATGGAAATTGGCAAATCTTTTTTCTAAGTGTTAAAAATTAGCCCATCTATGAATATTAGCCCCTAAAATTTTCCCTAATGATGATGGTGTTTGCTCTAGTATGAAGACAAACCAAACTCCTAATGTGAAAGGGGATTGATTAGCATGGGAACTAACATGCAAAGGGTGTGGTGGTGTTGGAGTTATAATGTTATGAAGATTCTAACACTTGGTGGAAGGAAAATGAAAAAGAGGGATTGGTTGATGCACCTATCAAAGTGTGGGGATCCCTAAGGTGATATCCACTAAATGATAGGAAAATGAAATGATCGAAGTGGTGTTGTGTAACAACCCTGAAATTAAAACATGCAACTAATTAAATTAATTACACGATTTATAATCAACACACAATTTATTAACTATTTAACATCGAATTTCGGAAAGATGACCAAAGACAACTTACTTGTGGCGATGATATTTCTTATTTGTGATTCAGAGTTGAACACTATTTAAATCCTGTGAACTGCAACAAAGTTTTTGGGACGACTCTCCACCCAACCATAGGCTCAATTGCACAAAATATTTCTACAACTGGCCACCCCCAAGCACCCAATCAATGTACTACTGCCAGGGAATCCTTTTCTCACAACACTTTTCTCCCAAGAGAATGGATGATGGAATGATGGAATGATCTCTCATCTTCCTCACCATTTATTAAATAGAGCAAACATTGGAAGGGGAACCGCATGCACACAGTCCATGTGTCAACATGCAACTTTTATTTCTTTATTTTAAGTTTAACTTAATTTAGTAATTCTCTTAATATAATTCTTTCTTATTTTATTCCTTTTTACTTTTTGATAACTTTACCCAATTTTTACTATTTTTACAGTTTATTTTTATTTATATTCATTTAGAATCTAGTATGTTATTTATTATTTATTTTATTATTATTATATTTTCTTCGTTATTTATTATTTATTTACAATTATTATCTTTTATTTATGTTTATCATTTATTTCTATATTTTAATATTATATTATATTATTCTTATTTCTATTTTAATTATTATTAGGGCACATTACAAACTCCCCCTCTTTAAGAAACTTCGTCTCGAAGTTAAGTTGAATTATTTATTATTTATAATTTATTATTACTTCATGTTGCCAACACCTCTACTGAACTAGTATAACCAGCAGGCATCAAAAGTTCCACAACACCCGGGAAATCTCAAGGAATCTCTATCATTTTTCGCACTTTCGGCACCAAGCATAAGCCTAACCCGGTCTGTATCCTAGTCTAAGGCTAGCCCTAAGGCTCGCACCGGACTTAGACCTCATCTGCCCCAAGGCAGGCATCCGGTACAGTACTCAATGACTCTTGGCATCTCGCAAGGCTGGCCCACTCCCTCCACAACTACTAAGGCGCACAGCCCCAGGCATCGAAGTCCTTACACCCCCACTAGACTTCAACATCCCAATCCAATAACAGGCACCTAGCCTAGAACATCAGGCACTTGGCCTCCTCAAGATGGTCCCATAGCCCTTAAAGAGCTATCCATAAAGAGCTACACAATACAAAGGAACCAGTGGCATATGTAGTGTTGATTGAGTTTGTCCCTATCCCATATGGTGTTACTTATTCTCCCTCGTGTGTATGGGCTCGCACGAGATCATCAAATAAACTAGCCCTCTCGGCCCATTTGTGGAGTCGTGTTAATCATCACACCTCAACATGGAACCAATGCATTAGCTATATCATCATAGTATCATATAAAATAATCCACATGCCAAGTCTTGCATGTCATCATGAGAACATTCATTATTGTTAATCGCAACATTAGGAGTAATAACGAACTGCATGCTTATGCATGTCATAAATTTGTACGCAACTATCACATGCTTTAGTTATACCATCAACATATTTATATCAAAGACATATCATGACTTCACATAATAAATGAACCACATGTCAATAAATCTCATATTATAGCCTCATAATTCCTATGCCACGTTATGCATATCCTATCATTCATGAGTATTAAACATTAAATACCTATATCACGTAGTAAATCAATATGTCAATATAACTTGACATAAAATCATAATTCCTATGTGTATCACTATCATCATATGGATACATTATCACTATAAGAACCACATGTACATCATTATCCTCCTACCATCATATCATGAAACATCGTCAATATGTTTTCATCAAGTTGTCAATTACTTTTCAATAATCATTTCCACTTCTTTCAACTAGGAAGTTGTTCATTTACATCATCGGTATAATCATCTAAGTACATCGTTAAATTTCACATGAGCCTCATCATCTTGAGTCTTAATCTCTCGTCATATATTCTTCCTTCCCCAAGGAAATTCTGGTGAAATTCATGTTTAAGATATTACTAGTTATACCGTCATTATTTAAATCATCTATCTCAAAATTAAAATCCCTTAGTTTTACATCCATTTACCCTTTGATTTGAATATCGCTATATGTTTAATTTACTTGCAAGAGGGTTTGTTGATCCGCATTGACTTATACATACATCACTTAACAATTATCATTTTCATCCACCAAAAATATTTTCTTATCTCGTCAAGTTCCTATCTCAATATCATTTGATTGCTTTATTGTAAATTCACCCTTCTTCAAGTTGGACAAGAGATTCTTGCTTATTAAATAGTATCTTTATTTTAGATTTTAAAACAGTTGGAAACACTACTATCATCATTTTCCATGAAAAAGTTAAATGTTGTGTCATGTGGAAATAGCCTCTTTTAACGCTATGGGAACAAAGCTTCTTCCTATTTTTGAACTATGTAGATCATCACTATGACCATTACCAATCATATTTCTCGGTCCACTCATCAATACCCTTAAAGAACTTTCTTCTTGATAGAACATCCCTTCATTTCCTCCTACCATATATTCTTATATATATTTTTCTCCTAGTCTTAATTTCCAAATATTCCATGTCTAATAGCTTAAAAAATGGAAACTTCTTTATTTCATTCTATTTTATTAAATTGACTTTAATTTCTCACCTCCAATCATTGTGGTTTCTTTCCCTCCTCTCTTAGCACTGATATACTTTGGAAATGTTGTTACTTTTTCCAAACTTGGTTAATACCTGAAAAATAAATTTATTAAGATGGCTACCAAATGTAATCCGCTTATCATTTCCTATTTTAAGACATCCACATAATAAATCTGCCTGATCATGCATCTTGTTATCCATTACAGGTAGACCCAGTATCATTCATTGGAGATTGAGGTCCAACAGTTTCATAACCTATTTTACGGGAAAAAACAATAATCCCTAGTTACTGGAAACAAAACATAGCGGAAAAATGATCAATACATGTCGTAAAATAAAATAATAATATGTGCTGCTAAAGAATAACCTCAACTCTGCACCGTAAAGGGAATCCTTTTCTCACAGCACTTTTCTCCTAAGAGAATGGATGATGGAATGATCTCTCATCTTCCTCATCGTCTATTAAATAGAGCGAACATTGGAAGGGGAACTGCATGCACACACTCCATGTGTCAACATGCAACTTTTATTGCTTTCTTGTTTTATTTCTTTTGTTTTTGATAACTTTACTTATTTTTACTATTTTTATAGTTCTCTTAATTTAACTCTTTCTTATTTTATTTTTCTTTTTGTTAACTTTACTTATTTTTACTATTTTTACAGTTTATTTTTATTTATATTTATTCATAACTCTAGTATTGTTATTATTATTTTATTTATTTATTAATTATGATTATATTTTTTTTCATTATTTATTATTTATTTACTATTATTATCTTGTATTTTATTTTTATCATTTATTTTCTTATATTTTAATATTATATTATATTATTCTTATTTCTTATTTTTTTTATTATTATTAGAGGAGGACATACATGTGCTTATATGCAAAATTCCATAGTGAATGGTTCCAAAGGAAACCCTATAAACATCAGTAAAACCTGGTTACTCATGATGAAAATCAATACATGATTTAACAATTGCAAATACAATGTGCTGTCAGAGTACAAGCAAAAAATATGAATAAATTTGATTTAAATAGAAAGGGACTTAACACTTCAAGGGAATATGTTTTCTGGGTGAAGTATCAAATCAACAAAAATGAAGAAAGCCTCATTTTAGATCTCATAATGGGTTTTCCAATGTTGCTAATGGTTCATTAATAGGACCTAGGATGAGTCTATAAAGGCTAGGAGAAAAATAGTGGATTTTACCTATATAAGGCCCTTTCCCAATAATTGCAATTCATTTTTTCATTGGATGGAAAAGAAATTGAAGAGGAGGAGGAGGCCCTGAATCTTGGTAAGCTCGTTGTGGAAAAAATGATCAATAGAATTGGAATCTGCCACTTTTAGGTAGGTAGCCTTACTTTTGTAAGAGCATTCTTAATGATTCTTGGAAAAATGATCCTTGGTGAAGAATTAAGGAAAGATGGGAAAGAATCAAGTATACAAAGGTGGGAATGATCCCCCCTACTAGATGTGTATTAGGGGTGCAAATTTAAAAGGACGTGGTTTTGAGATGGAACCCTCCATTTAAGGAGGATTAGGGAGGGGGATAATGTGCCCTAAAGTGTTCGCATGCTATGGACATTCCAAATGGATCTAAAGTAGTGCACTCCAATTACTATCTCGATGAAAATACTACATGATGGTATACATAACATGATTATGCATGTTTCTATGTTTAGTATTGTCACTGTCTTATTTATGTTTTTTATTTTCTTATGGATGCATGTGATAAAGGATAATTTATAATGTTCTTTGCAATGGTATATACATAGTTATTTTGTTCTCTAGGAACATGATTGAATGAAATATATTCAAATTATTGTGCCAAAAGCTTAACTTGTTGATTTTTTCTAAAGACGACAAGGTTACATACATCATAAACATCATTCAATTACATGAAAAGAATTTGGGAATTGAGGCAAACATGAAGGTGAAGGATGTCATGATGGAAGGAATCAACTAACAAACCTATAAAAGCATCATATTCATCTTGATTATTGGTTGAATATTTAAAATCACCATTAGAGTGGACTGAGAATGCAAAGGTGTAAATGTGGCCCAAGTTGTTGAGGCTATATTTTGTAAGTAACAACTCACATTGTTAGCATAATCGATGTATGGTGTGAATGATGGATCCATATGAAAGGAATAAGAAGAGAACCAAAAATATGATGAAAAAGTGAAGGCTACCTACATGACAAAAAAAGAAACAAAAATATACATTCTAGGGAAACTCCTTTGGGTATAATTTCTTGAGGTTGAGAGGATTGTTAAGGTTGGAAAGAATTTTTCCCATAGGGTTCTCAAGGATATTTTCCTCCTTACCAAAATATTTTTGATAATGTAAGGCCCTCACCATAAGGGTTCAAAATTTCCATGTCCAAGGATATCATGGGCATGATCACAGATGAGGACTAGATCACCTTCATGGTAGACACAAGGGTGTACCTTGCAGTAATACTAGGATTTTTGTGCTAATTAAGGCAATTTTAAGGTCTAAAATGGGACCCCTAAGGAAAATAATTAAATAATAGTTAAAGAAATAAAGTAAGAGTTATGATTTTTAATGAAAATAAAAGGAACCTACTTTTATTTATTGTATTTTTAGCTTATCTCCTTATACATTTACTCAAATGTTAAGTGTAGACACTCATTGGATGCATAATTAAATTTCACATCCAATGAGTACCCACTCCACATACATTTGAGTATAACCACATCGAAAGTTGAAAATACGTGAAAAAGTGTGTTGAAGGTGTTGAATGTGCTTTTCAATGTATTTTCATTTTTTTCAATGTGAATCTACTCAAAAGTATCTAGATTGGGTACTCGTTGGATGTGGAATTTAATTCCACATCCAATGCATTTCTAGACTTGATATTTTAGTAAACCTATAAGGAGATAAATGAAAATACAATTAAAAAATAGTTTCTTCTTTTCCCTCCAAAATATTTACCCATGGGGATGACATCATCATTATTGAATCCTATTGGTTATTTTAAAGTTAATTTTTTAGTACATTTTTTCTTTTGATCCCACTTTTTAACTCAAAATTTCCTTAATGTTTTAATTGCTTCAATGGTGTGGAAAGAGACCTCATGGTCTTCATTGGCACACTCCACCATAATGAGCCTCTATTATAAAGACGGACTATCTAAGAGGATTTCAATGGCAAGGTGAAGGGAAAGGTTTTGGAACTCGATTGATAACACTAACTCCTCTTCATGGATGAGATGGAAAGTAGAGAACTGAATCAAAGTATTGACAAAATTTCTATAGGCCCATAACACAAAGAAGAGAATTAATTTCTAATTGGTTTTGTGTTTATTTATCGTCTGCTAAAGAATAGCCTTGAGGATCTTATTGAAAACTTTGACATGTCCATTCCCTTATGAGTAATAAGATGATGAATATTAGTGCTCAAAACCTCCAAGTGAATCTATCCCTCACCAAATTTCTTATTCAAAGTGTCAGCGATGGTTTGAGACCAATTGTTTTGGAACCCCAAATCTAGAAATGACACAGTTAAAGAAGAAACATGTTGTAGTTTCTACAATGTTATTGAATGTGATCATTACTTTTGCACATTTGGTGAATTATTAAAAAACCAAAATGATGTTCTTATGGCCATTATATGAGGTGGGTTTACACTCCATAAATTTTATAGACCATTTGCACGTAGGACTAGCAACAATAACAGGGTGTAATGGGGTGGGTAGAGTCCTTTCCTTAAGGGAAAAAATGGAAATTAGGGAAATTTTTTACTACCTCAATGAAGTCATTAAAGAGAGGAGGAAAAAATTATCTGACACAATATATTTTTGGCAATGGCCATTCTAGAGATAAGACCACAATAAGCACCACCATGGAAATAATTTAGCACTTGCTTACCTTTAGCTTGAGTGAGGCAATAATGGTTCAATAGACAAGAGATCCTAGATACTATGCTTCAAAAGATGATGAATAAGCACAAAAATAATTGGAATTTAATGATCCTCCTTACATTTTGGTTCTATAGAAATTTTGTTAAGAACATCACTGGGCTCACTCTTTTCCATCTTTTCCATGGAGAGGAGGTAGTATTACCAGTTGGGGGACAAATCACTCATTTCCATATCGTCCATGGAGAGGAGGTAGTTTTACCATTCGAGTGTGAAATCCCTCCATTCACCTTGCCATTAAACTGATTAGGAGCTCAAAATGTGCCAAAAATTCAAAGTTGTCAAAATGGTTTGGAACCTAAAGAACCACATATAGCTCGTCTTCCTGAATCTGGTGCAACTTGTTTCACGTGAAATAGACATTGTATGCTCCTAGAAACGCAATATGTTCACTTTGTCAAATAGGTAAAAAATTTGCAGGTGCTGACAGGGATGCTGACTAGGCATCCGTATAGCCCAGTCAAGAAAAAAAATATTCTTGGTATATTCCTATGTAATATTCCTTTAGCATATTCTTGGAATATTCACAGGCTTGGTGGCATCGTTCTATTGGTCACGAGTTTTTGTTTCTAGCTAATGAGGAGGTGACACATCGCTAAGCCTAAGGCCATAACATGTCCTCCTAATAGCACATTAAAATTTGTTATGGTGGATAGGGCAGAGGCTAGGCTCGACCTCACAACCTCCGATACACTAACGCAATGACTTTCCAATCCACCCACATGGTGTCACTTAACATGTAACGGAGGTGGGTTCATATTAAAGTTAATGACACATGGTATTGGGGGGGTGGGTGAACTTAACTGCCCCCCATGTGAAAGCTTGCAACATTTAAATGTAACCACCAATGGTTACTATTGTCACTAACCACTAGCCTTAACCGTCAAGGGCCTATCATGTCAGCACACCCTTGTTAAACCGCTAACATTTAATGTGACCGCCAGAAGGAGGAGGCTAGCGTCGGGGGCTAGCCCTTGGGCGCATGGCTCACCATATCACTAATCTTTTGATTTTCAGGCCTTAGCAGATAAATTAACGGTCCTACAAATTCACCCAAAAATTGGGGAATTTGTCACTCCGTTAGTGGAAAATGGAGCGATATTGTAGGATGATTTCAGAGTTTGTGAAATTTGTAGAGCGAATAGCGGAAAAACTAGGAGAGGTCATAACATCTCCAGTTTTCAACCCAATTGGGTGAAAAAAGAGGCTAGATAACCATTTTTGGACATTATGGACTCATTAAAATAGGTTTCAGAATCAAAGGAGCACTTCTATATAGTATTTTTGTAGATAGAAGTCTATGGTTCCATGGTCAACCAAAGTGGTTATCCAATTTATGGAGGAGTTTGAAGATGGAGAGGACCTTGTAGGGGTTTTCCATCCTCCATGTTCTTTCTGCAACATCTATTGCCTCAACGTTGTAGCTTTTATTTCTCTTTTCTTTATGTCATTTGGAGAAGAGACATGTTTATGTACTTTAACAAGATTGTGGTACTCTTGATGCTCTATGAAGTTGGAGTATGGGGTCTTGGTGTAAGATTCCTTTATTCGCTTAAAGTTTACATGTTTGATTGTATGCTAACATGTATTTGGAATGATAACTCTTGCATAAGTTGTTTCTTTGAATGAGAAACTAACCATTCCATTTCTCAACACTTTATGTACTCTTCTTTTCTAAATATTGAGCATAATGAGAAGGGGTCAAGCCATTAGAGCTGATCCAAGGAGATGTAGCCCAAGATGGGTGAACTCCTTTAACAATGGTTTTTGTATTACTAATTTATGCATGCTTCCATTTGGTGTTTTGATTTCCTGTTTAAATTTTTTCATGAAATTAACATAAGAAAACACACATAAAAACTCATGTTTTTACTTCCTATTTTTGAGTACAAACCTCAAGCACATTTTTGTATTAAGATGAGGATCTTAGAATAGAAAACTAATATTCCACATTCAGATCAAGTTGGAATCAGAGAAGGTTTTCTTTGTTGAAGGAGGAATTGGTTGTTGTTTTCAAGTGAATGTGTTTTGAATCTCAAGTGAGGAGAAGTTTTTGGAAAGGAGAGGAATATTGTTACAATATCTACCACCAGTTCTACCTCAAGTTGCAAAAGAAGCCTCAAGAAAAGCATATCCCAGGGATGTGAGCCTGCAAGAATGTCAGAGGATTTAAATGCTTTTATAAAGTCTTTCTTGGACATGGAATAAATGGTGAAATTCCTCTAGGAAGAGAGGAATACCAAATTACAAGGTGAAAGCTCTAGACCTCAAAGAGGAGAATGTTCTCTAAGGAGAGGAGGTAACAATAATCATGACAAACCACTATCTTCTCCACAATCTTCATGTTTTTCTACAACTCTTATGCAAGATGCTAGTGTAAAAATTCCCGCAGAGAAGGAAGATGGACAAGTTTTTACCTTTTGTCCACATGATGTGGATGATGAGGTTCTATCAGCACCCAAATTCAAGTAGCTGAAAGAAGAGAGCCAAAGAGTCCAAGAGGACACATCCTGAATCAAAAGAGAGTTTGAAAGCGTTTTTATATCTCAATAAAAATATGAGGCAAATGGTAAGAAATTTGCGTGCTTCTTCTTTACATGAAAGTGTTGATGCAAATTCATTTGTAGCCTTTGAAAAACATAATAAAGGCATTGGATCCAAGCTCTTGACCAAGATGGGTTACAAGAAAGGAGGCCTTGGAGTGAACCATCAAGGCATTAGAAATCCAATTGAGGCAAACGATAGGCCTAAATATGAAGGCTTAGGATATGATTCAAAATAAGAATGGTCTTATAGCGACAAATAATGGGTATCGTGTTCCTTTTGCCATAAGAGAGGACATGAGGAGGCAAGATATTGGGAATTTTATCCAAAATTGGTACCTGTTTGGTTTGTCAAGTATAAGGAGGACTTGAAGTGAAAAACATCTCAAAAGAGAGATGAACAAGTTGAAGAAGAAACAAATCCAAGTTCTTCTTGCCATGTAAGTTCCTCACGCAAGCATAAACCAAAGGACAACAAAAAGAGGTATAATCGTCCTGTTAATTCAAATCTTTTTCATAATGGAAAACAACATGATTATTTGAATAACATGTTGAGAAATGTGTTTTCATGCACCTTTTTTCTTTCATCTTCCCATTGTTTAGAAAAGAGATATAAAAGGAAAGAAATCATCAAGAAGATGTTTATGTCTAATAGAATTGAAGCCAAAAAGAGAATATCTCATCCAAGGTTAAAGACATGTGAGCCAAAAGAAGCTCAAAAGAACTTTTTCACTCACTACAATATCAATGGGCATTGGGTCGAGAAGCATTGGAAATTATTTCCACAACTTCATCCTGGCAAGGGAAAGTAAATTATGCAAGCACCAGAAAAGGAAGTGATAAAAGAAAAAGTGGCGCAAGATGAGACCATCCCTAAAGCAACTTTAGAAGAAGAAAAAGTTCAAATATAGGGTTCATTTACCTGGCTAGGTAAGAAATGGGTGGACTATTTGTCTAGATGAAGTTTGTAATTCTTTTTTTTTCACTATTTGCATATCCCCATGGTTCGACAATTTTTAAAATTGATGTTCATAAACAAAACACTTATATGAAACAGTGTTTTCTTTAGCATTGTTGTGCTAGTTTGGCTTGTTGATAGTCAATTTGAATGGAAAATTTTGGAGTCAAGTTTATTCCATCTTCTAAAATGCATTTCTATTTATAGTTTAAGAGAGCATTTTAAAATTGTTGTATGAGTAGTTGCAACACATTCAATATATTACAAATGTGTTAATAACTCAAGCTATACAAGTATTCACTATGTCAAACTTGTTTTGGTTCATTTGTCAAAGTATTTTCAAGATCTTATCCTTGATAAGAATTTTGTAGAAGAGTGCCATGGAAATTATTCTTGGGATGGATGTTTTTGTGGATGGCCAAGCGACATGGAAAAGTTGAGAAGAACATTGAACTTCAATTCTTTGGTCAGGTTATATTTCAAATTCAGCCTGAAAAAAGCCAAGACAAGTACAAGTCAAGGCACTACAATCATCTTTTGGACCGAGTTTCAAAAAGTGAAGGAACTGTACCTTCAAATGCTGAAAAATTTAAAGTGAAATTTTGGGGACCAAAAGTTTTCAAGTGGGGAAGAGTGACCAGGAGCTCAAAATTTGCCAAAAAAAAATTGTGAGAATAGTTTGTAAACTAAATGCCCGAGTAGATCTCATCATCCGGAATCTAGCGCAGCTTGTTTCATACGAAATAGACACCTTATTCTCCCAGAAACATGATCTATTCACTTTGTCAAATAGGTAAAAATTTTGTAGGTGTTGATAGGGATGCTAACTGGGCATCCGTACAACCCAGTCAGCAAAATTAATATTCTTGATATATTCCTATGGTATATTCCTTCAGCATGTTCTTGGAATATTCGCAAGCTCAGTGGCATCATTCTATTGGTCACGATTTTTTGTTTTTGGCCAATGAGGAGGTGACATGTGGCTAAGCTTGAGGCCACAACGTGTCCTCCTAATGGCATATTAAAAATGTTTATGGCGGGTGGGGCAGAGGTTGGGATCGACCTTGCGACCTCTAATACACTAACACAACTACTTACCAATGTACCCATACGGTGTTACTTAATATGTAATGGAGGCAAGTTCATGTTAAAGTTAGTGCCACATGGTATTGGGGGACAGGCAGACTTAACCACCCCCCATGTCAATGCTTGCAACATTTAAATGTAGCCACCAATATTTACCGCCATCTCTAACCACTAGCCTTAACTGTCGGGGGCCTATCATGTCAACACATGTTCGATAAACTGCTAACATTTAATGTGAACGCCGAGGGAGGGGGCTAGCGCCGGGGGTTAACCCTTGGGTACATGGCCCCCCATATGACCACTATTTTGGTTTTTAGGCCTTGGAAACTAAATTAACAGTCCTACAAATCCGCCCAAAAATTGGGGAATTTGTCACCTTGTTAGCAGAAAATGGGGCGAAATGGTAGGATGATGCCAGATTTTGTGCAATTTGTAGAGTGAATAGTGGAGAAACTAGGATAGGTCATACATTCTCCATTTTCAACCAAATTTAGTGCAAACAGAGGCTATATATTCATTTTTGGACATTCTGGACTCATTGGAGCATGTTTCAGAATCAAAGGGACACTTCTAGATAGTATTTTTGTAGATTGAATTCTATGGGTGCCATGGTCAACCAAAGTGTTGATTAAATTTATTGACAAGTTTGAAGATGGAGATGACCTTACAGGGGTTTTTCAGCCTCCATGTTCTTTCTACAATAACTATTACATCAGTTTTGTAGCTTTTATTCCTCTCTTCTCTATAGTTTTGGAGAAGAGACATGTTTACATACTTCGAGTGGATTGTGGTGTTGATGCTTTGTGAAGTTGGAGTATGGGTCTTGGTGTTATTTTATGAAAGTTTAAATGTTGGAATGTATGTTAACATGTATTTGGAGTGATAACTCTTGCATAATTTGTTTCTTTGAAGGAGAAACTAACCATTCCATTTCTCAGCACTTTATGTACTCTTCTTTTCTAAACATTGAGCATAATGAGAAGGGGCCATGCCATTAGAGTTGATCCAAGGAGATGTAGCCCAGGATGGGTGAACTCCTTTAACAATGGTTGATGTATTATTGATTGATGCATGCTTCCATTCAGTGTTTTGATTTCATGTTTAAAGTTTTTCATGAAATTAACATAAGAAAACACACATAAAAATTCATGTTTTTACTTGCTATTTTGGAGTACAAACCTCAAGCACATTTTTGTATTATGATAGAGATATTAGCATAGAAAACTAATATTCCAATTTTAGATCAAGAACAAGGGCTCATTATGTTAGAACACGGTAATGAAGACTGTACGATTGCTTTCCAAACCATTTGAAGCAACCAAATCATGAGGGTAATTTTGAGGTAAAAAATGGGCCTCCAAACAAAAAATGTACTTAAGAATTTAACTTTAAAAGAAATAATATGATTCAAGTTCATTATGTCATCCCCAAGGGAAAATATTTTTGAGGGAAAAGAAAAAAGAAAATTTTTTATTGTATTTTCAATTTATCTCCTTATAGGTTTCCTAAAATGTAAGTGTAAACACTCATTGGATGTAGAACTAAATTCCACTTCCAATTAGTACCCACTCTACATATGTTTGAGCAGACCCACATCGAAAAAGAAAAACCTTCATGATCTACCCTACTCTTCTTATGGCCATCCTTCGCCTTTTTTGAATTCTTTAGGATTTATTCTTTTATCATAGCCTCCATTTATTATAAAGGAACTTCTCAATTTCTATCCAACCTCCATAATTAAGAAGGGATATTATTCTAGATACTAGTCTACTCTCAGTCAATGATTTTAGGCAAGGTAGAAAACAAAGGTGGTAAACTTAAATTTGAAATTCATGGCAAGGCTTTGGCAACATTTTTCTCAAAATTGAGTTCCCACTTATGGTATCATAACCCACAATATTCCCAATGAGTTTTGTTATAATTTCTTTATTTAATACAATTACATACATATACATTATTCATAGACCAATCTAATTCATTTTTTCATAACAGTACATTCATGTCATTGCAGACAATGCAAACATAATTAATATGTACAAATAAAACTTAGGATAAAAATGTGAATGTCATAATGTCCTAGAGACTGAGACCTATACCTAATGATCAATACTTCAGAAGGGAGCTAATTATTTTGTTAAAGGTCAAAGATACCATCCAAAGGTAATATGTGGTGCTTCAAGGCATTATTCATTACTCTAGATGCCTCAAATATTTATTTAGGACGTAATGAATAAACTTCTTCCCTAGATCATTTATAGGACTTGGGTACATGTATTATTAGTCAAAACAACCTAGTCACATTGACATCCATAATATTATGCTAAGGATGTCCTTAAGTGGTCATGTGTGGTTGTTAGAGGGATAATTCTTAGTGTTATATGTCTAGAAGTTTCCCGTAGGGGCTAAGGTTCATTTTTCCTCCCTTAACCATGCCCAAGGCTCCAAGAGACATACCTATAGTTCATAAAATAGTTGTGATACATCAATGCTTAGCTAGAGGAAAATGATGCCCACGATAGGTCGTTTTTGGTCTTTTAAGGTGTCATACTTGGCCCTAGACTCATAGATTCTTCCTTCATGGTCTAAATACTAGCTTTCCTCCCCTAACTATATATAGGTTAAAAATATTCATAATTAATGTTTTAAAACTTAATAATGCTTACTCTTATCACCTAGAGACCAAGGATACCTTAGAAAGGTCATTTATGGTGGTTCAATATATTGTTGATGGCCCTAGATTCCTACAAGTGTTTTCAAGTATCTACGGCCTAATTTTCCTCTCATTATCATGTCAAAGGACCCAAGACCTATACCTAGTGGTAAAAATCTCCTAATAATCCCCATATATGCACCTAAGGGCCAAATATCCCCTTAAGTGGTTACATATGGTGGTTCAAGATGTGATTCAGGATCCTTGAGCCTTAGAAGCTACCTAAAAACTTGAGAGGTCAATGTAATGGTTTGAGGTATTTCATGTGGCCCTAGATTCCTAGAAGCCTTTTAGTTTAATTAAGGTAGCTTTGATACTCGTAGCTTATGATGAAAAAATTGTGAGAATTAACATCATTACTCTGAGGTTAATGATTCCCTCTACAAGTAAATTGTGGTTCTTCAAATCATTTTTCATGGATTTGGATGACACAAATATTTCTTCATGATCTAATGCATAATATTTTTCCCTAAATTGTTTCTAGGGCCTTAAGAAATATAACCTCTATTGAATCGAAATGGTAGCACGAACATCCCTAATCATAGGCCAAGGATACCCTTATGAGGCCCCTTGCAATTTTGAATGCTAAATAATGCTAGTGGTACCTATATATTTTGTTAGAAGCAAAGAATGTCCTTGGTAGGTCATTTATTGTGGTTCATGGTGTCATTCATGGTGCAAAAAATGTACAACTTCCTTTAGGTCCTAACTCTCTTGTTTGTTCCCTTGAACATATATAACATGTAGAGACTTGTACTTAATGTTTAAAAACTTGTAATGTTTATTCTCCCCACAGAGATTAGGGATACCCTATAAAGGTCCTTTACAATGGTTCATCATGTTATTGATGGCCCTAGATGCCTAGAAGCTTCCTTTGGGACGTAATGCTTGGGTTGTCTCTTTCAATCATGTCCAAATATTTAAGATCCATCCCTGGTGCCCAAAACCTCCTAAGAATGTTGATATCCACACTACAAGATCAAACATCAACTCAAGATGTCATCTATGGTGGTCTGAGGTGTTATTCTTGATCCTTGAGCCATAAAAGATATTTCTATGAAAATCCTCTCTCTATATATAAGATGTTATGTGTATTTAATAAGTATTTACCTAATGGGGTTAGATCCATTCCTTAAGAGAAATGAAGCTCTCACTAGTGGGTAAGTTTAAATTCCCATGAGGGATTTATTTGAGCCATAGAGATAGATTGAGGTAGCATTGCAATCAATAACAAGTGTTGCAAGGCAACATAGTCCCTACCACTTAAGTGGATGTTATATTTTTAGAAAAGATGCAAATTGATATATGAAGTCGAAAATGTAATTGCCTACTAATGGATAAGGACTTGCATAACTTTTTGTGGGTAGTAACCACTACTAAGTTTGCACATTTACACTGTTACTCCTACATGTTAAAGTGAAGAAAACATAAATAATCGTAGGTAGTAACTCCTCGTAGAATATTTATTTTTGTCTTGTTCCTATTCATTTTTTATGCAAATACTTTCTTAAATTATGGTGGGTAATAACTTATGGTAATTAGGTTATTTACCTTAGTATGACCTATTTTCAAGGATTTTAAGTTTAGGTGGTTTTCCTTTGAAGCTTAACAATGAAAAATAATTACAAAAAAAAAATAAAAGTCATGGCAACATAAATTTGATATCAATCTTGGATGACAATGAGGGCCTAGAGACAATAAGGTAAATATAAATATGATAAAGTGTAATCTAGTTAACTTAGTCTTAGGAGGAGAAATCTAGGATCATTCTAATCAATAGTGCTAGTTATTTCCATGCCGCAATTCAATAGAAGACATGAACTGTTATCTGCCCTATTATTCTCCATGACTAGATAAGAATGTTGTGCAACAAAATTTAATTTCCTTGTGGGCACTAAAACCAGAAAAAAAAAAAAATATATTTAGGGTAAAATTTTCCCCTTATTCTATTTTATCCTTTTCAAAATGTCCATACATAAAGGAATAGTAGTCATAATTTTTACTAATTTATGTTTTATTTTGGTACAAGAATATGTTTGCAGATCATGCTTATTTAAATGAATATTTATTGTCATTAAATTCAATTACATCATTTATTTCAGGAATATATATCTCCCAGGGATTCTTAGATTGACTTCATGTCTATGCATCTTGAGTTTTCATGCAAAATAAACTAGTTTCATGTTCTAATATTATTCACCTTGGTAGTTCTCTACTTTAAAAGAAAATGTTGTTTCAACTAGGGCCTTCAATTTGGTCTTGTATTATTATGTAATTGCATTTGGGTTGAACCAAATATGAGATAGTTGAAGTGTAATAATGATGTATATGAAAAACAAAAATAGTAATCATAGTCATCTATATTTAAGTCTCCACCACATAAATAGAAAGATTCAAATTTTAATCCACACCGCCTAGCATAAGGATTCAAACCCATTGTAATCATATTGTAACAATATTTACTCTTGTAAAAACTCAAGTACCCATGCATCAATTAATTCAAAATGGAATATATTGAGATGGATAGAATTCTTGTAGAAATATGGTGATAGAATTGCAACTGCTCAAGAAATTTAATCTAAATTAATAGACACAATTCTACTCTATTGCTCTACAGAAATTAAGTTACAATTTATAACAACTTTTGCAAATATGAATCACTCACATACACAAGTGAACAAATTTATCTAGGGGAAGCCAACTAGTAAAAACCCCTCAAGCATGCTTGCATAAATCAAATGAATAGAAAATGTATTACAATTTTTTGCTCGCTTTGAGCTCAACCTGCAAGTGAATAAGAATTTTCTCTACTTAATGAAAAGCTATGACCCAAACTTAGTCAATTTATACCTCCACCTAAGCTCCTATTTCCTTGTGAAAATCTTGAGAAAATTAGCACCTATTTTTTAGGAATTTCCTCGAATTTGATTGCACAAGTCCCAATGATTGATCACTGATTACATGCAACACATATACACTCAACACTACTCTACAATTGATGTTACACTAAGATGGAATCTCCACCATAGCTAATAAATTTGAATAATTTGCATGCATGAGCTATTTTTGGTTGATTAAACAGTTAACTATATGATCACCGAGTTAGATTGTTGTCACACTACACAATTAACCTCCAACTAGTTCTATCAATAGTTAGAACTAGTTTAATTGAATACGACTAGAAATAATTGAGCTGGATTGCTACAAATTAGAAATCAACACATGCAAACTAGACTCCAAGCCCACTAACTCAAATTTACTAAGCTAACCAAGTGACAAGAGCCATGTCACATTAGTTAACAACCTCCAAGTTGTATGTTGATGTGGAAATTTCAAATTTACTCAATTTTACGAAGGGTATGTCAAATTGAGCCTTTTTTGCGACACTTCTCAAGGCTCCCTCTTAGCAAGAAAGGGATTTTGGATTGCAAATTACTGTGGTGTAGTTTTTGAGAGGAGTTCGGATTTTCCACAGTGCTCATCTTTTATATGGTCGACGTTTTGAGTCTAAAACTAGACTCATCATCAGGACAAATGTGTCTGGTTTTAGACTCGAAACGTCGACCATATAAAAGATGAGCATTGTGGAAAATCTGAACTCCTCTCAAAAAGAAAGGGATTTTCAACAAGCCCTATCTTGCACCTGTGGAATTCAAAATTCCCTCTTGACAAAGCCCTATCAATATGTCAACATCTTGTTCCTCTATCAAAATGTATTGTAGAAAAATTATCCTCCTCTACATACAGCCTTGTAAATGATGATACTAGATATCTATATGCTTGGATCGATCATCAAATACCAGATTCTTAGGGAGATTAATGAAACTCTCATTATCAAAATATATCACAGTTAGATCCATCTCTTGACCAAATAGTCACACAAGTATCTTTCTCATCTAGATCTCCTACATGCTTCTTGACTTGCAACCATGTATTCAAATTATGCTGAGTTGAGCTCCACATACCTCTGCTTCCTGTTGTACCGGGAAATTGTTGCAAACCCAACAGTGAAAAATACCCCTGATGTACTCTTTCAATCAAATGAACCCCTTGCCCAATATGCATTCATGAATCCATGAAGATTGACTCCCTTTGTCCCTTTGTACCATAATCCATACTAGGTAATGCCTTTGAGGTACTGTAAGACATGATTGGTTTTCTTCCAATACAAATTGATCGGCCTAACCATAACTTGGCTGAGTTGGTTGACTGCATAACACATATCTTGTTGTGTGTTCAGAAGATACATCACTGAACCCACTAGATGTCGGTAATGGTAGTGTTGGTGTCCAAATATGAATAATTTATCCACTCCTTTTCCTACATTAATGTATCAATCCAAGTGTGTATTATTTTCAAGGCAACATGCAAGGTATATGCAGGGGCAAGGTTGTGATCTACCCTCAACCAAGGGTTCATGATTGACAATCAAAACATTGCTGAGATAGAAGTAAAACTCAAATACGGAATGTAAAAAGGTATTCACAATTATCTAAGAGATTTGTAGTAGCAACAAGAAATAAACACAACAAATGGAAAATACACACAACACAAGCAAACACGCAGCACTTGATCAGAAGAGCGGGCCCAGCTCTCTGATTAGGGCTGTGTTACTCACAGCAAATGATATATCAGCAAAAGGATTATATCTTATTAATCTTAATAATGTTGTTACAATATCATACCCGGGGTCCCTTTGATACAGGAATGACCTGTCTTTTATACAATACAAAGGAGAATAATTCTCCCCGAAACCTGGCAACTCTATGCCCAAAGATATACATCATTTGTATCACAGCATTAGAGCTAAGAGAACCAAGAATAGGAATGGTCAAAAATGGGTTGAGAGTAGCTGCAATCCATTATGCTTTTTTGTTGTGGTCGATCAGCTACTATGAATTGCAGAACTATTGTGATATGCTATGCAGTCAACACCTGTGCTCCATAATCTGTGGTCATCACAAGTTTTAGTGGTTTGTGTAGGTAGAAACCTTCATGGCTCTACTTCATTAATTAAATATCCCAAGAGACAATAAATGGGAAATACCTCATAATGTTACAAAGTAAATATACGTGAATGAATGCAAAAAGGGTGAAAGAGGAGTGGAAATGCAGGGAAAAGATAAGCCAATTTGGTGCCCAACATCTCCCCCCAACTAGCCTTCTGCATGCCCTCGTGCAGCTCGCCATCTCCACAGGTCTAGGTTGGATAGGCTTTGTCATTCCTGAAGCTGGGCGAGATCATATTCCTTGGCCATTTATGTTCCTGGAACCTTGAAACCTTCTGAGAGGAGAACTTCCTTCCACCAATCATTTGGTATTATAGGCTAGGGTGTAGTGTTCCACTAGCAGCAATAGAATAGGGTACTGGACTCAAATTCCCATCCATCGGACCCCACATGTTTGGATGCACGCCACATATCTTGGCACTCTGTTGAGTGCCCATGCAAAGTTTGGTGCTCCAAACGATTATCTATTCCAAACAGATGTGAGTGACATCATCCACCTCTTCTGACAACTATCTAGGGCCTCAGCCTAAAATGTAACTAATTGTTTGACACAGTGATCGATGAACCACTTTTGTGTCCTCAACATCTGTTCCTTGTTTCCCATAATTTCCAAAAATGTAGTGTGCATATTATACATAGTCACTGATCTCTCAGGTTTTCCTCTTACAATAAAAAGCTTCGTGCCCTGATTTGACTTGAACGTGTCAGAAGTCTTTTTCCAACTTATTTGATTAAAAGTGTAAGAGGTGAGGGCCCTTAAATGAATGTCCCCCACATATGGGACCAGATTAAACTATCTCTCAATACGCAAGAGATACCCATGCATATAAAGCTCGCACATCAAGTGCTAATTTGGCACATCATGGGCTCTTAATATTCAAAGGAACTGTACACCATCCTCAATCTCATGTCTAATTTCTTTCTAGATGCTTTCCAAACAAAAGAAAAGAAAGTGCTCATGCAAAAATAAAGAGTAACAAGGCGCAGGAGGGTGACATGTCATTTTTTCTTGTGCTAAATGGAGCATCTGCTCTTTATCGATTTTTAATTCTGCTACTTGCCTTTCGAGCTGCTCCACCTTGAATTGCTGCTTCACATGCCTCATTCACATTGTATCAATGCACTACACATATTCAAAGATAGTCGTGGATGCTCGCTCTTGGGCTCTCCTTGCTTCATTTTGATATCGCGCTGTGGTGGACTTCCAAGTCTATACCTCAGCCAACAAAGAAAATTCATGGCCCTCAAACAAATATTCTATCAGGTCTATCTGAGTGGAAATAGAAGTTGTTTCCACTTCCTCTACGTGCGTCCCTACTTCGGTCATCATGGGTTTGGGCTTCTTAGCCCACCGCTTATATTTCTTCACTTGGTTCCTCAACTGGTGCATCTATTTCCTCAACCTCTTAACCTCTGTTTTGAGTCGCATCATTTCTTTAAACTGAAGCTGATATCTCCACTTCATAGGCAGCCTATGTTGTTCACACAACTCCACCCATTCTTGTTTAACCACCACCACATCTAGTACTGTAGCAAGTTCGACAAGTGATGATTTACCCAAGGAAGTATCCATACGGTTATTCGATGGGGCTTCTTTTCTTGGTTTCTCTTCTTGGGGAGTAGCCATTTCCTTACTTGTTGAAAATGCAACAAGATGATGGATCTTAGTGAAAAGAAGTCGCCTTCACTAAGTGGTCCCGCTAGCTATTTTTGGCGCAAAGGTCTATTTTTAGACATATGGATCATGGTCTATGAGTTGCAGGATGATATTTGTGGATGATTGGTCATGTTGGTAAAAGTAGATGGACTTCTATTTTTAGACATGTGGGCGGAGTCTATTTTTAGACTACCAGTCTAAATATAGAACAGTCGAATATTATTAGCTCTTAATAATATTTGGACTATAAACATTATCTTATCCTCTTGCAGCACCTCAGTTCGAGCTACAGATGTGGCACATGCAACTGCCAGAAGGAAATACACTTTTCTTATGGGTTAACTTGAGCTATTGCAAGGAGGACTTCAATTAGGACTTCAGTGATTGAGTTCTGTGGAGTTGAACGAGGAGCTGATGGAGTTGTGTTCAGTTTGACTTAGTTGAACTAGTTGTAGTTATTCTAACTGACAAATAGACTAATGATGAGTGGTGTGAATTAATTAGTTAATTAATTCACTAATTATTAACTCATAAATCAACTAAAGAATACATCAATTAACTCATTGCATGGACAGTTCACTGGAGACAAGTGTTAGAGGTGAGTGAAAGGGCAAGACAACTGTTAGTTGTGACTATAGTTCGGCATGTGATTTGCACAATCAATGGATTGAGTATTTCCAATGAGGATTTCATGGTATATCCAAGGGAAATAAGAATTTTGATGATTCATTCATCAGTATTCTCATTTTGGATTGCGCAGTGGAGGCAGGCAAGTAGCGAAGGAGATTTGAACCTGTGATTGATTCAAATCTGAGCTAGTTTGTGTGTAACAGGTGGAGATAGTACTGAGTACTTGTGAGGAGTATTGTACTATGTATTGTTACATGTTCTCAATCAGTAATATATATAAATAGTTGGGGGTTTTCAGCCGCATGCTTCCCCCATGATATACTGTGTTGATATGTGTGATTGATGCTTCAATGTGCGCATGCGATTGTTTCTTAATACTGCAAAATTGATGATCAACGTAGAGGAGGTTATGTATTATGCATGATTCTGCAAATAGGGTATAATCAGGATAATCTCTATGAACAAGTGTCATATTATTCAAAATTTCTACATGGTATCAAAGCGAGCTAATTTGTAGAAGAGATTTCTACATGATATAAGTGGAGAATTAATCATCGGATCTATTATTCAGAATGTGTTTACATTTTATTTCTTTAGGCAGAGTCTGTAATCAGTCCAGGTAGCTTTTGGATTCATCCTTCTTTTGGAAGGTGAGATATCCGGTGAATGCCTATACAGTCAATCTCTGTACAAGAAATACTTTATTTTCAAGAATTTTAGATCAGAAGCGGTTGAGTTTTGAGCTGGTGGAATGGCGCTCAAGGATAAACTCAGAAGCATCTAAGTGTCATAATGGAGACAGTATGCCCCAGTATCTCACGAATTTCACCCAATGCCGGGATGAGCTTGGAAGTGTGGGGGTGACTATCGATGATGAGGACTTGGTGAGCTTGGCTCTCCTTGGTCTTCTGAAGAGTTGGCATTCCTGTCAGGACTCTATCAATGGTCAAGAGAAATTGCCAAGATGGGAGAAGATTTTGGTCGGATCTTGTGCAAGAGGAAATCAGACAGAATACCAGGGATGGATCTTCATCAAAGGGATCTGATGAAGAGGAAATCCAAGAAGGGATCCGGGGAAGGATCTAAAGGTGAGGCACTTGATTCACAGTTTGAGTTGGATTTCACACTCTTCGCATGCATGGTTTCATCCATGATGGGAAGTGGTTGGTTTCTTGATAGTGGAGCTTCTTTCCACATGACCGGCGACAAGATTTTGTTAAGTAATTTGGAGGAGAAAGATCTCCAGACACTCATAGCATTGGGTAATGATGAGAAGTATAGTGTCTCATGTGTAGGCATGGTTATTTTTCAGAGGGAGCATGGATCTCGCTTTACCTTGACCGATGTCAAGTATGTACCAAGACTGAAGAGAACCTTGGTGTCGATCGCGATGCTAGAAGACAGAGGCTATGGTGTAGTCTTCAGTAAGGGAAAGGTTTTCCTTAGACACATTATCACTAGAAAGGTGAAGCAGATTGGTTCACAGGTCAAGATCCTGTATGCTCTTGAGGTTCAAGATGCATGCAAAGCCTTGAGCAGCAAGGAAAATGATGGATACTTGGTGGTTGAGAGGGAGGGTATATTACCTCTCAACATGTAGAGCCAGAAGAAGTCTCAGAAAATGGTGGAGGAGCCACGATTGGTGCATCAGCTTCTGGAGCAACCACAATAGGGGAAGTTGAGTGGAGATCGATTAAAGACATCTAGTCATGCAGAGACCTCTAATAGGGGGAAACTTCGAGCCACGTGGACTGAGGGATCACATGCAGCCATACCTCCAGGTAGGAAGTGGGGCGATATAGAGTGATCGTCCCAAGGAGGAGGGGCAGGATCCTTGAGGTACCCAACCTCTTGGATGAGACCTTACTACAGGAGCCCCAATGTGGAGTAGCAGGAACTGACTGATTGGGTAGATACAGATGCGGATGGAGCGGCAGAGAGAGCGACAGTGTAGGGAATCCCAGGACAACACATAGCTAGCAGGCGGCATCAATGCGAGAAGAACAAGTGTTTTGCACAATGCTAGGTGGCACAGAGAGGCGTGCAATGGCACGAGATGCATGGATATGTTGCAGTAGCACAGATGTCAAAGAGGGAGCACTTTTCAAAAGCAGGAGAGTTTCAGCATCAGAGTATGTTCCTAGATCAACAGAGTGGTTAGTTGGGAGTGCTTTTGTTCCAAGTGTTGTTGGAGCAAGTGGACCGGGTAGATGTGTTGCATGCAGAACATTCCAGAGTTATAGGATAGGGGTTGCAGATAATCCATATCTTGTTGAGAGGAAGTGTTGAAATGCAAAAAAGATGATGGGATCTTAGTGAAAGAAGTCGCCTTCACTAAGTGGTCCATAGCTATTTTTGGCACAAAGTCTATTTTTAGACATATGGATCATGGTCTATGAGTTGCAGGATACTATTTGTGGATGATTTGTCATGTTGGTAAAAATAGATGGACTTCTATTTTTAGACATATGGGCAGAGTCTATTTTTAGACTACCAGTCTAAATATAGAATAGTCGAATATTATCAGCTCTTAATAATATTTGGACTATAAACATTATCTTATCCTCTTGCAGTACTTCAGTTTGAGCCACAGATGTGGCACATGCAATTGCCAGAAGGAAATACACTTTTCTTATGGGTTAACTTGAGCTATTGCATGGAGGTCTTCAGTTAGGACTTCAGTGATTGAGTTCTCTGGAGTTGAATGAGGAGTTAATGGAGTTGTGTTCAGTTTGACTTAGTTGAACTAGTTGCAGTTAGTCTCACTGACAAATAGACTAATGATGAGTGGTTTGAATTAATTATTAATTAATTCACTAATTATTAACTCATAAATCAACTAAAGAATACATCAATTAACTCATTGCATGGACAGTTCACTAGAGACAAGTGTTAGAGGTGAGTGAAAGGGCAAGACAGCTATCAGTTGTGACTATAGTTGTGCATGTGATTTGCACAATCAATGGATTGAGTATTTCCAATGAGGATTGCATGGTATATCCAAGGGAAATACGAATTTGGATGCTTCATTCATCAGTATTCTCATGCAGGATTGCGCAGTGGAGATAGGCAAGCAGCAGAGGAGATTTGAACCTGTGATTGATTCAAATCTGAGCTAGTTTGTGTGTAACAGGCAGAGATAGTATTGAGTACTTGTGAGGAGTATTGTACTATGTATTGTTACATGTTCTCAATCAATATAATATACAGATATTTGGGGGTTTTCAGCTGCATGCTTTCCCCTTGATATACTGTGTTGATATGTGTGATTGATGCTTCAATGTGCGCATGCAATTGCTTCTTAATACTGCAAAATTGATGATCAACATAACAAAGGTTATGTATTATGCATGATTCCACAAATAGTGTATAATCAGGATAATCTCTATGAATAAGTGTCATATTATTCAAAATTTCTACATTACTGTCTCCTACCTCTCCCTATTGTGAAGCTATCTCGATAGGTGGCAGGCTTACTCAATGAGCGTCCATCAGTGGTTTAGCCAAATTTTCCTTTCCAGATTCCCTTGTGTCAAAAACATCTACCTCTTCCTCTGTTTTGGGTCCTTGAGAAAGGTATTTGTGAGGGTCCGTGGCCAACAAGCCTGTGACAATTGGTCCCTTCTTCGACTCATCATATTTCAAAATCAATCGAATGGCCACCTCCTCTTCTATATGTCGGGTAGAGCAAGAGACCCTTGCCCCTTTTGGAATGGAGAAGTAAGAGGAAAATTGGAAGAATTCTCCTACTTGATTTGTCTCGGCCACAGTTGTGGTATCGGGCTCTTTCCCTCTGTCTGTAGTGACCCTGCTCTAGGTTAAAACCGCTACCTGTGTAGTCCCTTGTTCTAAGGTTGACGCTGGTTCCTGCGGAACAGCATCAATCCTAACATTTACTTCCTCTGTGGTCTCCAAAGTCGGATAGGTTGATGGTGGTTCTTGTGGGACACTACCTTCCATGTCCATCATTTCTTGAATAGGTGATGTTGGCACTATTTCTTCCAGCACAACATTGATCCAGATGGATTCTTGCATAATCAGATTGATTCCATCCATTAAACCCCTATCCTTTTCTTCTGTTGGCCCCATAGTTCTTTTAGCTTTGGGCCCTTCTCATTTTGGTTCTTCCTCCATTGGTTCTACGGTTGAGGGTGGTTCTTGTGGGACACCCCTAGCCACAATATTAATGGATTCCTCTACCTTAGCCTGATGTGGTCCCTCTTTGCTTATTATAGTGTTGCTGCTTTGCTCTGCTGGTTGCATAGTCAAGGCTTATTATTGAAGGACAGCCTGGGTCGTGGTGCTAGTGGCCCTTTCTATATTGGCCCCTTGTTGCAGCACTTCTTCTTCCATTAGTTTCGAGGTCGAGGTTGGTTCTTGTCTAGTAGCCTTGACTATCTCTCCCATATCACACTCTTGATTCTGTTCCTACTCTTCAAGTTCCATCTCCATTTCCTCTAGTTCCTCTTAATCTATGTATTCATCCTCTGCTCATATTCCTTCCTCCATCACTTCCAGCTCTTCCTCTCTAGCAACTCTAACAGCCGTTATTTCTTCCTCTGTAGAATCCCGAAATTTTTCCCATGGGATTTGAAATCGACCAATTGCATGCATGACTAGTAGTTGGACCAGGCCATAGTTGGTAATGACTCCTACCACTTTTCATGAACGCTGAGCAGAGTACGCCATCAGCTAGAGACTTCTTAACAGGAAGAAAGGCATATTTAACGAGAAGGCTTCTGCCTGTGGGAACCAGAGGTGAGCCAATATTCTGAAATGGTATTTAAACATGGTGGTATACCTCCCCTCGCAGGTTATATATCCCATTACAAAACCTGCTACCTCACCCCATGGGTGTGGTAAAGAGTTTCGGTCGTAACCTCGGCCCTTTTGCACAACATTTTCTCTAGCCTATAAGAATGCTTCGGGGAACTCCGAGAGGGTGGTTTTGCGTGAAAACCATTTATGCCCCTACTAGGGCAGCCCATTAACCTCTGTAATGGTTTCTTTTGTGACAAGGATTTCTATCCCCCAGACCCGAATTTAGCTCTCTTCTTCAAAATTGAGTGCGAATTCAATTACAATTTCCTCATTAAATCCTTGCAACCTATCAAAATAAACATTCCACCCTACATTTTCGAAGACCTGCCATACCTTTAGATTATTTGTGACCATTGTCATGCCCTCTGGTTCATGGCGCACATCCAGTCCACGCATCGTTGTAGGAACTAGATCAACATGATGAGCACAGTCGTATGGTAGGAGGGAGAGTAAAAACAACCCAACTGACGATGACAATTTTATTAGCATGGTGGTCACGGGCTGAAAGGATAATAATGGCTGGGGGAAATTGAATACAACATACTAGGGAAATGATTGGTAAAGTACTTGGCATACGTTTTCAAATTCCAATGCGTGGGAATCATGATTACAAAATCGCACAATTTTTTGGTTTCCATTTCATTGGATTTGGTAATGATGTGATATGATTATAGTTTTAGGTACGCTGTCATTTCTTTATGATGGGACCCCCCCTAAAATGCAGCCATTTGCAGCACGTACTATTCTATTTTAGGAATACCTTAATTAAATTTGTAAGAGTCAATGAAGGTGTACCCAACAACCTACCTGATGGTGGAGTAGCACCAAAGATAATCGATGGAGTAACGACAATAATGGAGTAACAGTGTCGATGAAGTAACAGCATCGGTGGAGTAACAACACTGGCAGAGTAACAACAACAGTGGAGTAACATCACTGGTGGAGTAACAACAATAGTGGAGTAACAACACCGACGGAGTAACAACAACCAGTGGAGTGGTAGCAATAGTGGAGTAATAGCATCGATGAGTAACAACAATAGTGGAGTAACAGCACTAGTGGAGTAACAATACCGGCAGAGTAACAACAACCAGTGGAGTAACAACACCAGTGGAGTAAGAGTAGTAGCAGAGTAACATCAATCATTGGAGTAACAAAAACAGTGGAGTAATGGCACCGACAGAGTAACAACAACTAGTGGAGTAAAAACAACAGTGGAGTAACAACACCAGCGACGTAACAGCAACCAGCGGAGTAACATCACTAATGGAGTAACAATAACAGTTGAGTAACAGCACCGGCAGAGTAACAACAACGACTGTTACTTGAAAAAATTCTCTGTTTCTCCTTGTCATAATTCAGTTCTTATTCCTACAAAAAGACAAACAAGTAAGTAGTAACAACATATTATTATTATTATTATTTTCAAAAAGCAGAGGGAGCATTCTCTACACCAACAACCATCAAACCAGATGTATCAAAAAGATGTTTTATGAAGGAAACTTTAGACGTTGGATGGTGGTATAACTTCAGACGGTGTCTGTTCACCAGAAAGGAAGTATGATTTTCATATACTGTAATCAGTCTGACTGTGCCATTGGTGAATACAACATCCACTTCATAGGGTCCCATCCAATAAGTGCAAATCTTTCCTTTGAAATCTTCGAACCGGGAGTCACATAACAATGCTTAGTCCCCTATATGAAACACCTTATTCTTGATAAATTTATCATGCCATTTCATTCTCTGTTGTTGGATAGTAGTAGCTCTTTAGACAACTTATGAACAAATCTTGTCTAACTCATTGAGTTGTTCTAGCCGGTGTTTCTGGGCCTATGATAAGTTCAATCCTACTTCCAAAGCTGTTACGAGCGTACTGATTTTCAATTCAATAGAAAACAAGGGAGATTTCCTGTAGACTAGCTCAAATGGTGAAAACCCAATTGTATTTCACCATGTCATCCTATATGCCCAAAGAGCTTCTGGGAGTTTTTGTGACCAATCCCGAAAATGACTTGAGACATTTTTGTCAAGATATTCTCCAACACCTTGTTTGTACTTTCTACCTGTCCATTCGCTTGGGGATGGTAAGGAGTTGTCACTCTGTGTTTGACCCCATATTTCTACATAAGCTTCTCTATCATGTAGGATGTGAACTGTGCTCCTCCATCTAAAATAATTTCTCTCGAGGTATCATATCGAGCAAAAATCTCTTCAAAGAGGAAGTTTGCCACCACTTGTTATGTTGCTTTCACAACCGCTTTGGCTTCCACCCACTTAGTCACATAATCAGTACAGAGAAAAACGTAAAGCTTCTGATGGGAAGGTGGGTTGATGGGTCCAACAAAATCGATGGCCCATTTCTCAAAAGGTTCCAAGACTATCTAGGGCTAAATGTCATTTCATCTAATTTCCCAGGTTGTCCCATACATTGATAGTTGTCACATCTTTAGACATAATCTCTAACATCTCGAAAGATAGAAGACCAATAGTATCCCATTTGCAGCACCTTGTGGCCTATTCTTTTATCTGCAAAATTTCCTCCACAAGGCCCACTATGGGCGGCCTTCAATATCTCATAGATATCTTCCTCTAATACACAGTGCCGAATCTGTTGATCCACCCCCATATGAAAGAGATATCCTGCCATCCATGAATATTGGGTACTATGATGAAAAATTTTCCATTGGTCCTTGTATGACAAATGATGAGGTACCTTTCTTGTAGCAAGATAGTTAGCAATATTTGCATACCACGGAGTGTTAGTAGAAATTGCAAAAAGATATTCATCTAGAAAGCTATCCTCAATAGGTGTACCTTTGGTATTGTTTTCTAATCTAAACAGAAAATCTGCAACCACATTGTCCTTTCCTAGTTTATCTACTATGGTAATATCAAATTCTTGAAGTAGTAAAATCTATCTTGTAATATGACCAGGAGTAACAGGTTTATTCATCAGATACCTGATGGTTGCATGATCTGTGTGTACAAAGGTGGGGTAACCGATGACATGGTGCTGGAACTTGTTGCTGGCATAGATGATAGCAAGGAATTTTAGTCACTATGTAGTTTAACTTGGTAGAGGCCAAGTTCTTGCTAACATAGTAAACTGCATATGGTACCTTATCCACCTGCTGGAATGGTAATGCCTAGCCTGGTCCTCTAAGGATCAAAGCACTACAGACCAATTTCTTGATCTTCACAAAGGCTACATCACAGTGATCTGTCCACACAAAGTCTGGATATTTTGTCATTAATTGAAAAAGCGGATGTGTTGTTTTAGCAAAATTTTCTATAAAGCGCATATAATAACTAGCACAACTAATAAAGCTATGTACCTAAGTGGATGTTCTGGGTATTGGAAAGTGTTTTATTACCTTTATCTTGGCTGGATCCATCCAGATTCCTGCAACTGAAAGCAAGTGTCCCAGGACTATTCCTTCATTCATCATCATATGGAATTTTTCTGTACTTAAGGAGACGTGTGCCTGCTTGCATCTTTCAAGAAATTTTTCTAGCTTTCCAAATGCTTCTTCAAATGAGTCTCCATATGCCATGAAATCATCCATATAGATTTCAACACTATCATCCATCAAATCAGAAAAAATCCCCAAAATTGCCCTCTGAAATGTTGCAGGTGCATTACAAAGACCAAATGGGAGGACTTTGTATGCAAATGTTCCCCAGGGGCATGTAAATGTGGTCTTAGCCTGATCCTTAGGAGCTATCTATTTCTAGTTGTACCCACTAAATCCATCCAAGAAGGAAAAACACTTCTTCCCTGCTAATGTATCTAAGACTTGGTCAATGAATGGTAACAGAAAATGGTATTTCTGAGTTGCCTTGTTTTGTTCTCTGTAGTCCATGCATATTCTCCATTTAATTTTTTTCTTAGGGACCATTACCAATGGGGAAACCGATTGGCTATCTAAAATGGGGTAGATAAATCCCACAGCCAGCAGCTTTTGGAGTTCTTCCTTGACAATGTTTTTAGGGTAGGGTTCATTCTTCTCTAGGTTTGCCTTACAGGATGGAAATCCTTCTTAATGTATATGTGATGAGTGCACAAATTAGCAGGAATTCCCTTCATATCTGAGTAATCCCAAGTGAAGGCTTCTTTGTGTTTCCGAAGAACATGCAGGAATTTTTTTTTCTGGTTATCTGACAGCTCTGGATTGATATTCAAGGTTTTTCCCAGTTTTATTTCCATGGAAACACTATCATGGGGTGTGGCTATGGGTAGCTCCTAGAATCCATTTGTTGCTCCAATACTTTCTTGAGTTTCATAGCTCAAGATGGACTCTGGGATTTGCTAACTCAAATCTGAAATAGAACAAGGATCATTGCTAAAGCTAGTAATTGTGTCATCTTTTGTTTCATCTCAACTGGAGGGCCTAACCAATAGTGAGAACTGGTCTTACCTCCTCATTTTCTGATTCGAACTCTTTCTTATGCACAGATTTCTTGTGGCCTGCTAGTTTTGCAGATCGGTTAGGTTCTGCAGGAGGATATAACACTAGATTCTTAGTGCTTTTCCCATTTGAGATGATCATATGCCCATACTGACACCTAATATAAGCGTCTGCAGTTTCCAATCATGGTCTTCCCAAGATCAAGGGATGGCCTCCAGCTGGAGATTGCATTTGGAGTACTAGGAAGTCCACAGGGTAGTGCCATGAATCCACTAAAATCATGATATCTTCTAATTTCTATACTGGTTTAACTATGGATCGATATGCCAGTTATAACACCATAGATGTATGTTTCAAGTTACAAAGTCCTAATGCATGCATGGTTTCAGCAGTGATGACATTTATGGCATTGCCCAAATCTACTAGTACATTTGGAATTTCTACCCCATTAATGTGCATGGTTAAAATTGGGTTCCCGGGATCCCCATAATTTATAGGCATGGACCTTCCCATCATGAAATCTAATAGTTTCCCCATTACATGAATGGTAAGCAGATCTCTCGATTTATTGTTAGGCTTCTTAGCACAATATTCCCTAAGATTTTTCGCGTATATAGGTACATATTTCATGGCTTGCAGCAGGGGAATTTTGACAAATAAATTCTGTAGCTCTCCTAATAGGTCAAACTTAGTTTGAGGGCTTGGTTTACTCACTACCAACCTTTCTAGATAGGGCAATTTAGCTTGGGGTTTTTGAGTAGCTAACGGTTAAGGAGGTGTATGATTTTTGTTAACTCGATTTGGTTCCTCTCCGACCATTTCTGGCTCCTTCTCCTCCCTATCAATCTGATCAATAATAACTGGTGAGGGCTGAGTGGCTATGGGCTGCCCAAATCGTAAATGCATCTCATAGAATTCTGCGGTGGAGATGCTGTATGAAGGCAGGTTGAGGGTGTTAGCTTGATGAACCCCTTTATTGTTAGGATTTGGATTGGGTTGGATAGGGAATTGAGGAAGAATAGGCTGATTACCAAGGGGCATATTAGAGGGCAACTAAAGTTTTTGTTGTGGCATTGACTAGGAAAACTGACCAGGAGGGGAAGGTCCTTGCCAGTTCAGAGCCCATGAGGAGTTTGAACTAGCTTGAGGAGCCCACTATTTCCAAGATGGAAACTGGTATTAGGGTCATACGGGCGAATAAGGCATAGTCTGGGGACCCAATCGATGGACGAGGTTGTGATGGCTTCTTAGGTCCCATGAAGTACAACTGCTCCATATCTTCTCTTATCCCTTGAAAAACCACTTTTAGTCCTAGCAAAGATGGGAGTGAACTTGTCACTTGCTTTAGTTGATAGATTACACACTCCTCTATAAAGTTCAACGAACATTCCCTCTATGGATGTTTCTTTCTGCATGTGGGGCAAAATATAGCCATAGTTCTTTCTAATTCTAGTTGTTTCTGTTTTACATGCAATGTGTCCATCTGTTCAGACAAGGTACTCAGGATATCAGTCCTCAGGCTGTCCAGCAAGTTCCCAATTTCTGCTTTTTTAACACCTCTGCCAAATAAATTTTTTGATTGAATCTCTCGTTTATTTCTTGCAACCCCTCTTGAGCACTGAATACACAAACCATAGATGGTATCAAAGTCCTCCTTTGATATATCCCCTTTTCCGACTATATTCAACAATTCCAAAGAGTCTTCTCGGAAGGCCCAAAGGAGGATGATTTTCAAAATGTCTTTATCCAGGTTAGAGTGACTTGACCTATGCAATGTGTATTTGAAGCATTCCACACAGACTTCCTTATTTTCATCCTCTTTCTGTATAAATTTAAAAATCTCTTCTTTAATATCTCATGATTTACAATAGTCTTGTTATTTCTCTAAGAAAGAAGTTCTCATTACCTCCCCCCAAGACCCATAAACCATTGTAGGGTTGTCCCTTTTAGCATAGTAGGAACAAATTTTAATTTCTAAGCATCCATTATGTAATCATACCCTCAACACATAATGTCAAATTCAAACAAAAACATGTTAAGGTCTTCTGAAGTAAGCCCATGGAAACTAGGTAAAGTTGTTAAAGGGATGGGCTTTGTTGGTGCACTAGTTCCAAAATCCCC